>JABUQX010053439.1:37500-40000 GCA_015478945.1 Trachelipus rathkii
ATTAATTATTTTATTATTATTATTATTATTATTATTATTATTATTATTATTATTATTATTATTATTATTATTATTATTATTATTAATAATTATTATTATTATTATTATTATTTTTATTATTATTATTATTATTATTATTATTATTATTATTATTATTATTATTTGTACTATTATTACTGCTATTATTTTATCATATTGTATTTATAAATATTATTTTATTATTATTATTATTATTATATATGTTTGTTGCTATTATTTAGATATTATGTATTCTAATTGAATTAAAATTTGCTTTGGGATTACATTAAGCTCAATCCTTAAACCCAAATACTTAAATTTAATCATATTTATATTATTTTGGAGCTCAAAGGGCACAAAATTGTGTTGCAATTAATAGCCCCTTTCAGAAATTTTATACCATTAAGTATTGCATATATTACAACTAAATATTATAAATATATTTTAAACTTAATAATGCACAATGTTATTTTCTGAATAAAGCATACTCAAAAAATCAATTATTATTATTATTATTATTATTATTATTATTATTATTATTATTATTATTATTTATTATATTAATTTAATTAATAATTATGATTTATTATTATATTCATTTAATGATATTATTATTTTTTTAAAAATATTATTATTATTATTATTATTATTATTATTATTATTATTATTATTATTATTATTATTATTATTATTATTATTATTATTATTATTATTATTATTATTAATTATTATTAATTAATTGATATTTTTTTTACATTCCATTATTAATTTGTATTATTATTACTTATATTAATTATTATTATTATTAATTATTATTTTAAATTATTATTATTATTATTATTATTATTATTATTATTATTAGTTATTCATTTTATTATTATTATTATTATTATTATTATTATTATTATTATTTTATTCCAATCAGTTCACACCTTTAATCATAATGAAGTTAAAAAAGTTATCTTCTAGTTTACGTAAGACGTTTGTGAACGTTTCTCTACGTTTTCATTATTACTAAATTAAAGTAATTGAAGTGGACGGTCACGTTCACGAAACATTCTTATAAATATTACTTTTTGCACGTTTATTGTGTTATTTTCACTTATTAAAAGGATATATATATATATATACTATATATATATATATATAATATTATATTATATATAATATATATATGGTATATATGTATATTTATTATATATATTACTTTACTATTATTATTATATATAATATATTATATTATATAGTTTAGTTTTATATATATGCCCTAATATGGATATATAAAAGTTATAATATAAATTATATATATATATATATATATATATATATATAATATATAATTATATAATATTTATATATAATATATATATATATAATATATATCATATATATTATACTATAATATACATATAATATATATATATATATATATTATATAATATATATATATAGTATATATGTATATATATATATAAATATATACTATATAATATACATATTATATATAATATATATATATATATATATATATATATATATATATATATATCAGTGGCGACTTTAGCTTATTAACGGACGGTTCGATTCAATTTTGGTTTGTGTATTGGGGGGAATATCCGTACATTTTAAATTTGGTATAGTTTTTTAAAATTTTTTATTTTACATTGCACCAAATTCAAAAGCAAGATGCAACATCCTTCGGATTCTAAAACGCCAATTTCAAGCGTAACTTAGCCTTTAAATTTTTTTTTTCTTTTTCATTTAAAGAAAAACATGTTCCCGATACTTTTGAGTGGCGGGTTAAAATAATTTGAACAAAATGACTTGAAATTTAAACTATTCAAATATGGGTTTATCTAGAAAAAAAATTATTGCTAGGATATTTTATATCTACGAACGAAACTAACGAACGCCAGTTTCCAACACCCTATGAAAATGGTCTTTATAAACATCTTTTTATTATTCATTCAATCAATACGAAATGCATAGGGCCTTAATTGACATGTATACACCTTTTTATATTTGGATTTTTTTTTTTTTTTGTATTTCCCAGCTGTCTATCTCTGGGTACGAGAAAAAAAAAGTTCAATTTGAAAACAAAAAATTGGGTATATAATAACTATCCAATTCCTCTAATTCTACATGCCCTGATCCTCCAATCACACATGACCTGAAAATTTTATATAGAGCGGGTGAACAAAAAAACCTATTGCAAGTTTTCACTTTTGCAATAAATATTTTTGCATATATATATATGATATATATATATATATATATATATATAATATTTAATAGAATAACACGTATATATAATGAATACAAATTATAACAATACAATATACTATATATGAATACAATATTTATATACATATATATATTTATATATATATAATATATATATATAGTATACATATATATATTATATCTATGATATATATATATATATATATTTATATATATATATAATATAATATATATATAA
>JABUQX010053440.1:0-2500 GCA_015478945.1 Trachelipus rathkii
AACGAGAGATGTTCGCCCCTTCATTCCGCCCTTGCTCCTTTGGTGGCAACCTTGTAGAACGGGTAGTGGGGCGACAAGTTCGTTAGCCGAAACGCTATCTCGACTGATTTATCTCTCGCCTTCCTACGCTGGAGGGGAGGGGGTACTGCTGTAAGCGATACCTTATCGAAAAAAACACCTGTTTCTAAACTGTTTTACGTATCTTAGGTTGAGCTTCCAGACTCATCCAAGTCTTGGCCGATTTTCATCAGAGGCCATTATTGTTAATTATTGGATGAAGTTAGGGAGATATTCAAAAGTTGTTTAGTGTTTGTCGTGTTTTTACTACCACCGTTACAACATTACAATATACTATATATATAATATATATATATATATATATATATATATATATATATATTACACATTATATATATATATATATATATAATATATATATATATATATATATATATAGTATATATGTGTATATATATATATATATATTATATATATTATATAATATTATTAATATATATTATTATATATATATATATATTATATATAATATATATATATTATACTATATATATAGATATTTATATATAATATATATATAATATATATTATATATATATATAATATATATATTATAATTATATATATATATTATTATATTATTATATTATTTATATATATATATATATATAAATATATATATTATATATAATATATATATTTAATATTATTATATATATTATATATATATATATATATATAGCTTTGCAGATTCCACCTAGGTCCCCAAGCTATTAGATCCGGCTCTGTGTATTAATAATATATATATATATATATTATTATATATATATATAATATATTATATATATCATATATTATATTTATTATATATATAATATATAATATATATATATATAATATATATATATATATATATATATTAATGAGGTGTAGCGGTATGGTGATTTTTCACTATCCACGGCGATGCGGATGCGGATAGTAAAAATCACTATCCGCGGATTGCGGATGCGGATAGCGGATAGTTAAGTTTTTAGAGTTTTTTAACCAAGGTACTTCATATATATTATATATATATATATATTATATATATATATTTATATATTTTATATATATTATATATATATATAATATTATATATAATATATATATATATATGGTTATATTAATTAATTATATCCTTATATTACCTTTTCCAAATGGGTGGAGGGCTGGGGAAAGAGGTTGGTGGGGGTGCAAAAGAAGTTGGGTCACTTCCTGCACTCTGGTGACACACACACACACATAATATATATAATATATATAATATATATATATATAATATAATATATATATATATATATATATATATATATATAATATATAATTATATATATATATATATTATATAATATAGTATATTTATATTACCTACAAATTCACGAATTAAAAAAGTAAATAAAATTGATTTAACATTGGAAAAAAAAAAAAAAAAGGAAAATAAAAAAAAAAAAATAAAAGTAAAAGGGACGTGGACCCAACTCTTTTGCACCCCCCAACCTCTTTCCCCAGCCCTCCACCCTTTGGAAAAAGGTATAAGGTTATATATATTAATTAACACTTGAAAATTAATAATTCCCAATTATGCTTCAAAAACAAAAGCTTCTGAGCCTTTTCAAGGGAGAGTTTACTTCTCATTCGATCGTAAGATGAGCACCTGCAACCATTGAACAAGACGCTCACAGCGGCATGCTAAAGTAATCCCTGGCGAATTAATGCAAGATGTGGAAAACCTTTACAATTATCACGCCATCAAACCAATGGATTTCTTTATCGGATTCCAAGCGTTTTCGCTTTTGATATTCTTCGATCAATGAAATTAAGTGTCTTTTAACACTCTGAATAGACTCTTCATCGCTTCTAGAAGCCAAAAGAACGTTTATGGATTCATCAATGGTTTCTCTACCAGATGCTAATTGTGTGTCTGTTTCTGTAATCTTTTTGTCTTTTTAATAATTGCATGGTGAAGTTTCTGCTTAAGCAGCATTTCATCAGCAATAGGCATCAATGAATAAATTTTAATCCTCTGTTGAAACATCGTAGTTCAGAAATTTGGTTTTGTATCTAGGATTCAGAAAAGTTACTATTGCAGATGCGTAATCGTTTTGCAGATTTTGAAAATCTATCATCGTATTCCACATGGTAGTGTTTCCTGTCATCTTTTGAATAGTCCCTTACTTTTAATAGCAGTAATTTAGAACAGCTTTATCCGTGCAACCTAGAGGAATACGTCTGTAATACAAGAAATTTTTCTGAGCTAATAGACTTAGTTACCCTCTTCAAACAGTTTTAAGAAAAATATACAATTCTAAAATATGCATTATTAATCATCAACCTGTCAGGTCTTTCACCTTGTATTTCTCCTTTCTTTCCTATCATTCTCTTGCATGCAATGTATAAACGCACTGTTCCAACTAGTCTGAACACTTGCGTTTTACATAAAGTT
>JABUQX010053440.1:20000-27500 GCA_015478945.1 Trachelipus rathkii
GAACAACTTTGAAATACGTGGAGTAATTTAAGAATTAAATTTTTTTTTTACTAAATTTTAAATTTGTTACTTTATTATTATTATTATTATTATATTGAAGAAGATATACTATGCACATATACACCCACATCTATTATATTGTCTTCCAGTCTATGGCATAGCTAGCAAATCAGCTATTAATTCGGTTATTTTGATGCAAAAACGCTTCATCCGACTGTTAAGCCCAACTAAAAACTTCTATGAGCATACAGCACCTTTATTTAAAAAACTTAAAATATTACAATTTGAAGACCTATTGAAGTTATCTCTATTAAAGGAACAGCACAAGATACTACAAAATAAGGCATGTAACTTCCTAATATCTAACTTTCATAATAACCAAATTCAAAGAGACATAAATCTAAGAAATAGTGCTCACGTAAATCCTCCTTTCTATAGGTTAGAAAAAGCTAGACAAGCAGTTAGCTATAAATGTGCTAAAGTCTATAACGATTTACCTCGAGAATTAAAAAATGAAAATTCTCTTTATATCATTTACAAGTAAACTCAAAAAAAAGCTATATAAATAAGTACTAATACTTATTACTATATTGCCATTTACAAGTAAACTCAAAACAGCTGCATAAATAATTTCATTGATTAACTATTTTTATTATTATTATATTATTATTATTATTTATTGATTATATTTATTATTATTATTATTATTATTATTATTATATATTATTATTATTATTATTATTTTTATTATTTTTATTATTATTATTATTATATTATTATTATTATTATTATTAGTATTATTACTTATTATTAATTATTATTCATTATTATTATTAATATTATTATTGTTATTGTTGTTATTAATTTTATTTATTATTATTTATTTTATTATTATTATTACTGATTATTATATATATTATTATTATTATTATTATTATTATATTATTATTATTATTATTATTATTATTATTATTATTATTATTATTATTATTATTTTATCATTATTATCATTATTATTAATTATTATTATTATTTTTTTAATTATTATATTTATTTCTATATTTAATATTTTTCTATTTGTAATTATATATATTTTTATTTTTAATAATTATTATTATTAATCATGTCCTATTGTTATTATTTTATTCTGGATGGACTCATAAAAGATATGTCGGTTTCTCAAATACTTGTTTGTTATTATTATCATTTGGATTATTTTTATCATTATTATTAATTATTATTATTATTATTATTATTATATTATTATTATATTATTTTATTATTATTATTATTATTATATATATAATTATTATTGATTGTTCTGTTATTACTATAGTAATTATAATTTATTATTGTTATATATTATTTTTTTTATTATTATTATTATTATTATTATTAATTATTATTATTATTATTATTATTATATTATTATTATTATTATTATTATTATTACTGTTTGTATTTAGTATTTGTGAATATTAACTATTTTTCTGTTTTATTAATAATCTATTACTGTTATTATCAATCTTATTGTTATTGCTGTTTCTTTCATTATTATTATTATTTATTATTATATTATTATTATTATTATTATTTATTATTATTATTATTAGCTGTATAAGTTGGCATTATTCTAAATTAATTCTAATTCTTATTGTTATTTTTATTATTGTTCTTGTTATTACTTCTTTTGATTGTTGTTATTATTATTATTATTTATATTATATTTATTATTATTATTATTATTATTATTATTATTATTATTATTATAATTATTATTCTTTATTATTAATTATTATTATTATTCATTATTATTATTATTATTATTATTTTTATTGTTATTATCTATTATTATAGCTAAGAATTATGGTTATATTGTAATTTAATTATAAAATTATAATTATTATTAATATTTTTATTATTATATTATTATTAATTATTTTATTATTATTATTTTATTATTATACCTTAAATAATATTATTTATTAAAAATGTCATCAATTATTAATTATTATTTTAGAATATTATTAGTATTATTATATTATTATTCCTCTTTTATACAATATATATTTTTGTTATTATTATTATTATTATTATTCGTTTATTATTATCATTCTATACTTATTGTTATTATTATTATTTTCGGGTCTCAAAGGACACGACACTGTTGTTGAATTAGTAGTAGACCCCTTTCAGATACTAGGGAAATTATCTTGTTATTATAATTAATTGCTATAATGTAGTTGTAAAATATTGTACCATGTAAGCAATGTAAATTTTCTTACCTGAATAAAGTTTTAAAATTGAAATTATTATTATTATTATTATTTATTATTATTTTATTATTATTATTATTATTACAGAATGAAAATTTCTATTAATCCCATTACTATTATATATTATAATAGCAACAAGTATAAAAATAATAATAATAATAATTTAAAAATCATAATAACAATATTATTAAAAATAATAAAAAATAAATCTTAAGGACAAAGGAACAAATCACTTTTACTTTATAAAAATAAATAATGTTGCAGCAGTTAAACGTTCTTCATTCGTCGAGTTCAAAAAGCGGAAGAACGAACAAAGTATTAGTAGTCACAGCTTTTGCAAAAATCGATGTTGCCAGATAAGCAAAAATTACATTCAGATGTTTAAACTGCACTAACATTATATTGTGTTTTCAATATAAATTTACTAAATTACATATATGTTAATACAGTATTAGGTTATTAAAAATGATTTTAAGACCGACTTCAGAACCCCCCTCCAGAGGTAGGGGCAGCATAATAATAATAATAATATAATAATCATATAATAATAATATAATGATAATGATAATGATAATGATAATGATTGATAATGATAATAATAATAATAATAATATAATAATAATATAATATATAAAATAATAAATAATAATAATAATAATAATAATAATAATAATAAATAACAGCAATAACAATAATATTGATAATAACAGTAATAGATTATTAATAAAAACAGATAAAATAGTAATTTATCAGCATCCTAGCTAACGTCAAATAAGGAGAGAAATAATAATTAATAATATAATAATAATATAATAATAATAATAATAATAATAATATAATAATAATAATATAATAATATAATAATAATAATAATATATAATAATAATAATAATAATAATAATAATAATAAATAATAATAACGGTAATGATAAACAATAATCCCAAATAGTAATAATAACAATGAACAAATGTATTTGAAGAAGTCGACATATTCTTTTATGAGTCCATCCAGCAATAAAATAACAACAATAAAATATCAATAATAATATAAAATAATCAATGAATACAATGATAACAAGGAAATAAATAATAATTGTAATAATATTTATTATATTTATTAATAATAATGATACAATAATAATAATATTAATAATAATATATAGATATTATAATAACATAATAATATAATAAATAAAATAATAATAATAATAATATAATAATAATAATAATAATAATAATAGTACCTTGTACAATGCAGCTGTTTTGAGTTTACTTGTAAATGGCAATATAGTAATAGTATTAGTATTAGTACTTATTTATATAGCTTTTTTTGAGTTTACTTGTAAATGATATAAGAGAATTTTCATTTTTTAATTCTTGAGGTAAATCGTTATAGACTTTAGCACATTTATAACTAACTGCTTGTCTAGCTTTTTCTAACCTATAGAAAGGAGGATTTACGTGAGCACTATTTCTTAGATTTATATCTCTTTGAATTTGGTTATTATGAAAGTTAGATATTAGGAAGTTACATGCCTTATTTTGTAGTATCTTGTGCTGTTCCTTTAATAGAGATAACTTCAATAGGTCTTCAAATTGTAATATTTTAAGTTTTTTAAATAAAGGTGCTGTATGCTCATAGAAGTTTTTAGTGGGGCTTAACAGTCGGATGAAGCGTTTTTGCATCAAAATAACCGAATTAATAGCTGATTTGCTAGCTATGCCATAGACTGGAAGACAATATAATAGATGTGGGTGTATATGTGCATAGTATATCTTCTTCAATATATATAAAGGAATGAATTTTTTCAATTTGACTAGTATATACATATATTTCGCTAGTTTGCTCACTAGCTGGTTGATATGTTCTTTGAATGTCATTTTTTCATCTAACGTTACCCCAAGTATTTTAGCATTTGTGACTCTTTTCAAGTCAACTCCTTTAATTTTTATGTTGAAATTATCAGCTATAGTTTTATTGCTTATTATGATGTATGACGTTTTTTGCAAGTTTAGTGAAAGTTTATTAGAATCTATCCATGTTGTGATCTTATTTAAGACGTCTGCTGCTTTTAGTGATAGTGTAGCCGGATTTTTATCCTTTATTAATATTGAAATATCATCAGCAAATGAAACCATGAAAGAGTCGTGTGAATTAAATACATCATTGGTATACAATGTAAATAATAATGGGCCAAGAATAGATCCTAATAATAATAATAATAATAATAATAATATTAATAATAATAATAATAATAATAATTATAATAGATAATAATAATAATAATAATAATAATAATAAATAATAATAATAATATTAATAAATAATAATAATATAATAATAATAATAAATAATAATAATAATAAATATATAATAATAATATAAATAATAATAATAATAATAATATAATAATAATATAATAATAATAATATTAATTAATAATAATAATAAAAATATAATATAATAATTAAAAATCTTAATAATAATAATAATAATAATAAAAAAAATAATAATAATAATAATAATAATAATAATAATAATAATAATAATAATAATAATAATAATAATAATAATAATAATAATAATAATAATAATAATAATAAATAATAATAATAATAATAATAATAATAATAATAATAATAATAATAATAATAATAATAATAATAATAATATAATAATAATAATAATAATATAATAATAATAATATAATAATAATAATAATAATAATAATATAATAATAAAATTTAAATTTATTAAAATTAAAATTATTAAAAAATAAAAAAAAAATAAAAATAAAAAATAATGTTGATTGATGGCGGAGTTTCATAATGGTTAGAACTCAGATCCGTAACGTAAAAAAGTGGGGCCTGGGGCAGATGATAATGAAAATGAGTCCTATATTTTGTAATTTTGTAAGGAAATTATGCCCTCACCTAAGTTACGCCAAGTATTAATATATATATATATATATATATATATATATATATATATATATATATATATATATATATATATATATATATATATATATATATATAATGTATAATTATTTTATATATATATATATATAATATATATATATATATTATATATATATATATATTATACTATATATATATATATTTACCATCTCACAAGTAGGGCTTTCGCCCTGTCAGTTGGACCAGCATAGTAGTAGCAAGGGCTTTCCGTTGCCCCAACGTGCCGCCGCAACCCTGCCTTTTTTTGGCCTTGTAGCTTTTTGGCCTTGTAGCTTTTTTGCAACCCTTCGAAGAAGCGTTGCGCAGACGCGGTCGTACGTACCTCCCCCCTATTTTTGGCCCCCCTTTGACCCCCCCTTTAGGGGCGTAGCCCCTTTTTTGATATTTTGACCTTGATATTTCTGACCTTGTTACCGTTTCAAGGTCTGAAATTGACCTTTCATGAAGGTCTGTGAGGGATTAAGTTGAACTCATGTAGATACCTGGCTCCCTACCTTGGGTAGGTAACTATCCTAACATGAGGTCATGTGGGTACCTGTCCTGTTGGATAGTTTCTAACTTGAACGCCTGTAGGTAAGTTTTCCCTAACACACACACACACACCTACCCACACACACACACACACAACACACATCACACAACACACACACACACACACCACAACACACAACACACACACACACACACACACACAACACACACACACACCCTGTCATGACTCACGACTTTCCACCGCTCTTTTTCATCTGCTCTTAGCCGACCTTACTGACTCACGCCTTAGCGTCTCTGCCTGACAGCGCCCTTGGGTCAAAATATAAACCCAGGTAGAATTCGAACACCTACCACTCCGGGCAAGTCCATGCCTTTAGCCCACCGACCAAACGGAGATCTGAAGGAAGAGATATATTTTATTTTCAAGTCTATATAAGCGAAAATCAATATTACATAATAATAATATAATAATATAATAATAAACTAATATATAATAATAATAATAATAATAATAATAATAATAATAATAATAATAATAATAATAATAATAATAATAATAATAATAATAATAATAATAATAATAATAATAATAATAATAATACCATAATATAATAATAAATATATATATATATATATTATACTATATCATATTATATTATATATATATATATATATAATATATATATATATTATATATATATATATATATATTAATATTATTATATATATATATATACTATATAAATATTATTTCGATATTCGATTATTACCCGCCCTAGCTCACACCTACACCTACACGCACACTCACACACACACATACCTAGACACATACACTTACACCTACATCCACCCATACATAGACACATACACACACATACACCTACAACCCAGCCATAGACGGCACTTACATCACACACACAGATCACTGCACACTTACGCTTACACACACTCAGAATACACTTCATCACTTAACGCTTACCCAACACACACACATACCCTAGACACATACACCCATACCTAGACATACAATAATAATAATAATAATAATAATAATAATAATAATAATAATAATAATAATAATAATAATAAAATAATAATAATAATAATAATAATAATAATAAGTATATATAATATATATATATATATATATATATATATATATATATATATATATATATATATATTTATAATATATATATATATATATATATATGTGTGAACACGTGCTCAAGTAGGGAAATATATATATATATATATGTATCACTTACACTCACACCTACACACACCCACACCCAGATACACACGCACACCCTCTAGGCTACTTACACACACACACACACCCACACAGATACACTCACACTTACGCTTACACCCACACACACCCACCCACACACACACACAGATACACACACACACATACACCAACTTAGACACTTACACTCACACTTACGCTTACACTTACACTCAGCCATAGACACTAATCCATAGACACTTACACTTACACACACACCCACACACACACACACACATACCTAGACACATACACCTACACCTACACCCACCCATACATAGACACATACACCCATACCTAGACATACACACACCTACACCTACACACCCAGCCATATACGCACTTACACTCACACACACAGATACACTCACACTTACGCTTACACTTAGCCATAGACACTTACACTTACCCATAGACACTTACACTTACCCATAGACACTCACACTTATACACACTTAC
>JABUQX010053440.1:32500-39218 GCA_015478945.1 Trachelipus rathkii
TGATGGCTCAACTTTGATGGCTCAAATTTGCTGGCTCAACTTTGTCGGCTCAGCTTTGATGGTTCATCTTTGATGACTCATCTTTGATGACGTCATCTTTGATACCACCTATATTGATGGTTCATCTTTGATGACCGTCATCTTTATCGGTTCATCTTTGATGGCTCATCTTTGATGACTCAGATTTATTGAGGGTTCAACTTTGTTGGTTCCCGACCCCTGAGCCTAGAATAGCCCTAATATTGGTGTCTACCCCTAGGTTAATACAGGTATAAGGATTCCTATGGTGTATATTCAAGATGCTAGGATGCCGTCCTAGTATGGTTCAGCTTTTTCCTACCTACCCTGACATAGAATAGCGAATCCATATTGGTGTCCTACCCTTATGTTATAAGGTGGAGGAGTCGACTTGTGTATATTATAAGTTGTAGGATCCTTCCTACACGAGTTAGCCATTTTCTAGCTTTTTCTAACCTTTTCTAGCACGCCAAATCCTACATCATAGAACAACTCTAATATTAATGTCTTCCTCTAGGCCATAAGCAGCATGCGCCCTCCGCGCAAAGCCAGTCAACCCCGCACCCGCAGTGCGAATCGTCGCGTTTCCCGCCCGCCGTGCCGCCCCGGACAACGAATATTTCCGCGTTCCCCGCCCGCCGCGTGCTCCCGCACGGCGCCTATTTCCGCGTACCAGCCCGTCCGCGTGCGCCCGGTCAGGGCAAATATTCCCGCGCGAATGAAAAATATACTATACTATGAGTCCATTCATTTTTTATTTCTACTTAAAACATTTTTTATTAAAACATTTTTGCGATGCCTAAAACTGTAACTCAAAAATTTACAGACTCTATCACTATTATTATTTACACATATTTCATAGTTTGTGATATCAATGTTAAACTACATTCAAAAAAATTTCTTTTCAAATATACTATGAGTCATTCAATTTTACTTCATACTTAAACATTTTTTATTAAAAACTATACTTTACATAACTTAAAGCAGTAAAACAGTAAATCAATAACGCTGTTGCCTAGCAGCAGAGGGAATAGTAAGGTTTTGTTTTACTGCTTTACTGATTTACTGATTTAACTCATATATTTATTTAACATTATTTTTCTTTTATATTTTTTTACTTATACTTTTTAATTTATAAATTTTTTAAAAATTGATGTAAGAAGAAAAACCAGAGTGTCTGGGTAATATAAACATTTTATTTTACCTACAATTGTACGAAATTTTATTCAAAACATATACTTTACAGACCTTAAAAAGTAAAACAGTAAATCAATGAGGTGTACTAGCAACAAAGGTTAGTATGGGCTTTTGCTTTAACTGCTTTATCCTACTTTACTGCTTTAACTCATATGTTTTACTGCTTTAACATATATTTATTAACATTACATACCTTAAAAGCAAGCAAATGAGTAAATCATAACGCTGTTGCCTAGCAACAAAGGGATTAGTAGGCTTTTGTTTTACTGATTTACTGCTTAACTCATGCTTTACTGCTTTAACTCATATCTTTATTAACATTTACATACCTTAAAGCAGTAATCAGTAAATCAATTAACGGTTGCCTAGCAACAAGGGAATGAGTAGGCTTTTTGTTTTACTGCTTTTACTGCTTTAACTCATATGACTTTACTGCTTTACTGCTTTAACTCCATATGCTTTACAGCTGTTAACTCATATATTTATTACTTATGTTTTCTTTTTATTTTTTTATTTTGTTTTAAATACTTTTTATTTATTATTACCCTCAAAAGAACTGATTATTTTTACAATCATTATATATTGTTATTTTATTTTTATTAATTCTTAGTATTATTTTTATTATTATTATTTTTATTTTATTTTTTTTTTATTATTATTTTTATTTATTATATTTAGTTTTATTTACTTTATGTCTATTGTTATTATTATTACACCCAAAACACACACCTAACCACACATACACACACACCTTACACTACGCACACACGACACACACGCCCCTGTTTAAACATAATCAAATTAGTTCTTTTGTATGAACATAACGTAAAATTTATTAAAACATTTTATGTTTTAATTAAACACGTACATTTATACTACTCATTCAAATATAACTAAAATTATTTCAAAGTTTCTTAAAACTTCTATAATAAATCAATCATTATCTTTGAACAAAGAATTTAATATTAACTGTTAATACTTTTTTGTTCGTAGATTTTTATAGCTAGCTACTTTCAAAACAATTTTTACTAAAATTTATGACAATTTTATTAAAACATATATTTTACGTCTTAAGCAATAAATCAGTAAATAAAAAAAGGCGAGCCCCTAGCAGCCCTCTACACCAAGCTATCCCACGTTTTGTTCTATTGACTTACTGCTTTACATCATCTTTAGCCATGTAATAAGTATAAAATAACAAAATAAGTTCTTCTCTGCTAACATAACATGTATTTTATTAAAATCATTCTAAGTTTTTATTTAAAAATAACAATTATTCACTTACATTTATATTATTCACTCGATGTTAACTAAAAATATTTCAAAGTTTTTCAAATAATTCGATTTTCTTTATTATTATTATTTATTTTTATCCTATGTACATTGACAATCCAACACGAGAAAACAACAACCAACGCGCACTCCTTACAGATACGAAACTGACCTCCTTCTGTAAAATGTGTTGAAATAACTACTTTAGGCCTAAATTTAGGATAAGCCTTTTTGTACCCCGGGGCGATTTAGGCCTAATACCAGGTCAAAATATATTTCAAACTGACCTCTTTCTGTAAAATGTGTTGAAATAACTACGTTAGGCCTAAATTTAGGATAAGCCTTTTTGTATCCCGGGCTGATTTAAGCCTAATACCAGGTCAAAAAGTAATTCCAGTATAGACAAGAATTGAGAATCAATGTTATTTTATTTTATAAATATATTTCAAACTGAAACAGGCTGGATCGGTAAGATCCTTTTAATCAGGTAAGAAGGAAATGTTTTCCTTTCTTGTGAGTGGACGGAGTAATCCTTATCTCTATATGACCTCGTATGTGATTGGTCGAGAATTATTTTATCGCTTTTTGGTTTTAAGGTATGAAAAAACATGTTTTTTCATATCCTGAGCCTAAGCTTCGTTTATTTAAACTATATGTATAGTTAAGCTTCATAGAACTTTTATAATTTATATACATTCAACTCTTAACATACATGTAAATATTTATTTAAGGTAAAATAAGAATAAAAAAAAACTTTACTCTATAGTTAGAAAATTTACTAATAATATCTTACCTGACCTTATATAAATATATATATATATATTATTATATATATATATATATATATATATATATATATATATATATATATATATATATATATATATATATATATATATATATATATATATAAGGTTAACATTAAATATAATACAAGAATATAACACTGCTACGTACATTTTTCACATGATGTTTATGACTATTTCATATTAAAACTCTCTAAATCTTTACAAATATGCCAATCATTTATATCATTATCGATTATATAGTTTCGTATCTCAGTAATACCTTCAGTTAACACATATGTAAAAAGTTCCCTCTCAGATATCATAGTATATTTACATTCTGGATCACCTGCATAAATACTTTCTTGCCATTGTTTTCTAAGTAGATAGATGAATTTCTGCACGTCTATAGAACTTAGGAAGCGGTCGATAATGATCGGAGGATCATCGACCAGGATTTTCTTAAATGCGTAGTATTCCTGGTATAACATGTAATGAATTACGGTCACGTAATTAGATATCACATATGCAGAGCTGGGCGCGGCTATAATTTTTCGAGGTCCGTCATCGGCTATTCGGCTTTGCCACCTAACTAGTGCGTCGTCGGCTATCCGACTGCATTTTTGAAAACCTCAGTGCGGCATTAACTATGCGGCTATTCGGCTATCCTACGGCGATACCGTTAAATTACAAAGTAAACTTTTGCGCGATAACGAAAGCATGCCTTTACATTTTAAACCTTTTATAAGATAGTAAAACAGATTTATTTAATTTTTTTATTAAATGTTAACTACATAAATAGTTAAATACTTTCATAGCTATAGGTCCTCTTCCTCCTCCATGTCCTCCTGGCTAATCACTTCCTGCAGGAGGTCCATATTTCCTTTGAGGAAAAGAAGGTCCTCAAACCTTTCCTCTTTCAAGGACGATCTCTTGGCCCTGAGGATGTCCCCACCCGCGCTGAAGCACCTCTCCACAGCTGCTGAACTAGGAATGGGGGTATTATATTTTATAAATAGATCTATCCATATCTCCCTATGCTGGTTGGGGAAACAGGAACAGCTCGGATCTTCTTGAGAGGGCACCCACTCCTCCATGGACTTTCGTATGACGATTTCCACATCCTGTTGCTGGCTTGCTCTGCGTACCAATACTCTAGAAAACAATTTACTGAATAGGAGTGCGTCTGAATTGTGGGGTTCTTTTTCTGTTGGCTGGCCAAGCTGACGCTGCTGCTGTTTCTCAGTGGGTTTGATGGAGTCCCCTATCTTCCGGGTAATCCTGTCCCCGATCTCCTCCACCATGTCAGGTGCAATGCTTTCTAGGGCCTTAAGGGTGAAGGAGGGGTGAAGGGCAGTGGCCATAAGGAGATCCCTATTCTGAAAGAGGTGGCCAAACCTCTTTTCATAGCCACTGAGGAGGGCCTGTACTAGTGGCCTTGCATACACAAGATGAATATTTTCACTCTTCTCCTCAAGGCTGGTCTTCATCAACCAAAGTTGGGGTAGGAGGGTGCCCATGTATGCCCTTTTCTCCCCCTGAAGCATATCAAGACACTGCGCCACAGGCTGCATGACCAATGTGTACTCGTTCATGACCTGAAAGAGTGAAAATTAATATATTGCTTAGTTACGTAAGCATAATTGATTATTAATAAAAATACGGGAGCACGAGAGCGAGGTATCTGTATGGAATAGGGCGAATAGATCAAGAGTGAGGGTTGTACAGATGGACAATCTGAGGGCGTTCTTGGCAGTTAGGAGATTGGATAAGATGAGGAACGAGTTTATCATGGAAGCGTGTCTTGCGGGTAAGGGAAAAGACTGCCAAATTTGATGAGGATTTTGTAAGATGGTTTGGACATGTGGAGAAGGTGGAGAACACCATATTGGTTAAGAAAGTGTATAAGAGCACATGTGAGAGTGTTTTGCCTGTCGGACGACCGGAAAAAAAGGTGGATATATTCAGTTAGAGATTGTTTACGAAGTAGCGATATGAGTGTTGGGCAAGCAAGAGCGATGGTACAGGTACAGAACAGGGATTAATGGAGGGGGTTTGGGTTTGTGAGGAGATTTATAATTTAATAAATTTATTAAATTATAAATAAAAATATTAAAAGAGCAATTGCTACTTTAAAAATACTTTATATTTACCTCGACGTCTACCTCTGTGAGAGGGGAACCTCCCTTGGGCTGCTTGATGAGGATGGTGTTTATGGCATCCATTTGGTTTTCGACCCTTAAAACCTCCAGAAGGACCATCACACTATCATATAGGGAGTTCCATCTGCAGAAATAAATATAACTTTATATAAAATATCAAAAACTTATAAAATGAACTTGTCTATAATTAATCGGCAACAATTTCTTACGCTAAATTTCTTTTTTTAATAGTAACTACTACTACCTTGTCACCACAGGAGTCTTCAGTTTTCTTTTGGCGACAATCTTGATCTGGTTGGCCACCACTGGGGCCCTGTTCTGAAGGTTCCACAGGGCCTGGATCTTAGCTATGGTCCTCCTCCACTGTGAGCCCCCCTTGCTCCAGCCCTGTATATCACTCACATCTGTTGTCGCCAACAGATTGAGTGTGTGAGCACTGAAACAATAAGATATTTAATTCAAGAAATTCAAAGATTATTAGTTAAATCTTAAATGACAAATCTTTATTTGTTAATACTTATTACTTAATAATATTATTAATATATATTAGTAGCATTTAGCACTAGTTTTCGCGAATTCTAAGTACCTGCAGCGGTGTTGAGGCGGCAGACTTGGGTTGTCACCCTCAGCCCTCAGGAGCTCCTGGAGATCCACAATCTCCAAGTCAGGATAATCAGGGTCCATAGGAAGGTTCTCCTGGTCCTGGTTGGACTCACCAAAGGCGTTGAAGGCTGCCACGTAGTTGGTGCCATTGTCCGTAGTGGTGGCCTTCACCTTACCGTGGATGCTAAACTCATGATGAATCTCTGTGATTAGTTTCCCCAGTAACTGGTGAGTTTGCCTTTCCTAAAGACAATAATTTTATTGTTTTAGTCTGTAAATTAAATAATATTTACACCTCATATGTTCTTATGGTTATGAGACTAAGGTATAAAATGACAAAATTTAACTTTTTAATTTTCTTACCTTCACCTCCCTGACCGCCAAAGTTGCATGGCACCTTTTGAGGTTGACCCTGTCAATCCAGTGGACTGTCATTCCCAAGAAGGACCTATTGTGGGCGGTCCAACTGTCGGCTGTAGTGGCCACCCACTTCTGGTGGAAGAGGTTGTTTATCAGTCGAGTCTTCCCCTTTTGCATCAGCTTTTCAATATCCCTGCTCAAAGTCCTCCTTGAGGTGGGATGAAACTCGGGATTAATGAGGTAAAACATCTCCTTCGTGTAAGGATCATCAGCTAAATCCAGTGGCATCATTGAATGAATGAACCACCTAATTAGGGACCG
>JABUQX010053441.1:0-59018 GCA_015478945.1 Trachelipus rathkii
TCACACTAATATACTTGTTGATTAATTTGCATACATCGGTCCGAAAGTAGATCCGATTTTACATGAAGGAGGTGTATATACTAGTATGAAAATTTAAAGTTTCTTATAGCTTACGTGCTTAATAATGCACCTTGCAATATTTTTTTTTTTAATTCAGATTTAAACTTCGATATTAAACTAATGAGGAATAACCATTTATTTGGAGTAATCTTGTCCACAATTTATATTTAATATATATATAAGAAAAGTTTGACCGTTTATAACAGTAGAATATTTAATTGGATAGCTCTTAGGAGAATATTTATTCTAAATTTTATCATATATATATATATCATATATATTTATAATATATTAATATAATATAATACTATATATATATATATTATATATAATATAATATATATTACTAAATATATTACATATATTTCTATATAACTTAGATATAATATTATTAATACATAAATATATTAAGTTGCTTAAAAATTGGTATTTTTGGATTTTGTACGCAGAATAAAATATTTTGTGGACGCAATTAACACTTTTGTAGCATGAATCTGGCAACAATAGATTTACACCAATGTAGTCGGGAATATGTAATACTTTAACCAATTAATATAATTAATTTTGCTTTATATACAAATTATATTTTTATAAAAATAACATATAATCGGTAAATTTATATATTCTTTATTTGACCTTAATTTCGACATGAAAATTTAGATTTTATAGGTATTTTTAGATTCAACTTAAAATTTGATCCAAATATTTTAACCTGAAAAAAGTTAACTGTGGGACAATATTGAGTTTTACTATAGTTTATAAAAAAGGGATTAACTAACAAGTGAGACTGAAAATAGCTTTAAATTAGATGAAGTAAAAAAATAAATAATTAATTATCTCACTTGAAATAGGGGCCCCGATATAGGGCACCCATTTACATTGAACTGATAGTCTTCTCATTAAAAGTTTTCTGTTTGATTGGTAAGGATCCTCTTGAAATATATAAGTTATTCCTTCCATAGGGGTTTTTCTAGGTTTGATTTCACGTCTATATGTAAAGACAATTACTCGATTGGTATATATATGAGTTGCACTTGCAGCTTCTGTGAATGATATAAGTCTTACTTTTAAAAGGAGATTTGTTGCTGCTCTCGAATTAGAACTGCAGGAAGACACAGTATTATCTGATCATGTAATATACCAGACGATGTCATTTAAAACAGGGTAGAGATCGATAATGATTGGGTCATTTTATCTACCATCATTATATAACTATAGACAAAGTGGGTGAAGAGACAGTTAATCGATTTTATAATCTAGACTTCTCGAAATGGAATAATAGGTTTCGATATGAAAACACAGCAGCTCCATTCGCTGTCTTCGATGAATATTTTGATAAGTTTTTATTTCAAAATTCCCATAAGGTGTATTCCCAAAGCCTGGTTACATACCAACGAAGACTTTACGATGGAGTTTTACCCGATACTAAACCTAACAGCGGACAAGGTGGACATAGGTTTCACAGAGGAGGATTTGAGGGCATGCGTCAAAAAGGATGGACCATTCTCACAATCAACGCCATCTTAGCGCATGCCTTCAACTATGGTTATGTTATTACTATCTTGGGACAAGGAGACAACCAAGTTATTTGTCTTGAAGTTCCATCTACAATACCTAATAAGGTTTCAGTTGATAAATATCTGATAAGTCTTGAAAGCTACCTTGCTAGATTGGGTTTGCCACTGAAGCCAGAGGAGACTTACGTATCCTCAGTATTATTTTTCGATATGGTAAGCAACGCACTTTTTACAAGGGCTGAGAAGTCGAAAAAGTAGAATAGAAAGATACGAAAATTCTTTCCCAAGGCATAGTGAATCGTTGTTTAGTATTTGAATAATGATCCTGCTACTGGCTAATGGACGGGCAACTGAATCATAGCGCCCGTTCTATATTTTCCCTCCTATACTTCTCGTAATCATCGGAGAATTATTAATTTCAAGGAGATATTTTGTTTCTGTAGAAATAATATTTTGGTCAAGGCGAACTTGAGTATCTGACTGTAGCAAATATGATATTTCACAATCATTTCAATCAAATACAGTCATTATTAGAAAATCCACACTCTTTGAACATAATACACATGTCTCCACATAAAAATGGTTGCGAGACGCTGCAACTCAATATCTTAACGAGAATGTCACCAATCCTGAAATAAGGAAGTGGCTTGATTACTATACAGAGGAGTCTAAGGCAATGTTTATTAATCAGTTATGGAGTGCTACTCCATTCTACGCTACATGAAGCTCTGAAGTATATAGATGTTCTAATATTGGGATAGCAGACAATCTCTCAACCAAACACAAATACTGGTACATTAACACGAATTGCCACAGGTAATGTTAATGAGGGAATTCAGAAAATAATGACTTGCCTAAGTGAAGAAGTGAAGAAGAGAAGAAGAAGAGGCTATATGCTAAAGGGAAACTACAATATATATATATACAACTTATATGATTTCATAGCTAAGTATGATTGCTCTATGGATATGGCAAATGAATTGAGATGTGTAACTTGGGGCAAACAAATATTTGGCGTTACGACTCCATTCCCAGGTGAACAGATAAGGCTTACTCCTACGAGATTTGAAAAACTGTCTGGTTATATATCTGTCACGTGTGACGAAATTAATTCCTCAAATAAGTCCACTTTTTATTCAGACCACAGAGGTTCGTATAAACCTTATTTCGGGAGCGAAACAGCGGAAATGATAGTGAGAAACCCTTCTATTAAGATAGATATTATGGGGTTAGGAGCAGAAATAAGGAGATTAATAACCCTCAAAGCTTGGGCAGAAACTTACAGGCTCCGAGAGTATTTACCGTTACTTAATGATCACTTATCATAAGTTTAAATTGATCATTAAGTTGGATTCTGAGCTGTTAATGAATCCGCAGATGGCATATATCGATAGAAAGACATTAGATCATAGGTTACAATCAGCAGCACACCACATTATGACCACATTTAACCAACTCCATGCAAAATGTTTCAACACACCTTTATGTTTCCACAACAAACCTCAGTCCAGAATTGAAGGCATCAGATAGAACTATTGTGTACTAAAACAAAAATATAATCCCAAATTTAGTATATGATAATCGTGCAACGATTAATGAAAAATATTAAAAATCTCTAATGTTTACATTATTTAAGGCACCAAAACTTTACGTGTAATCTTAAATAGAATATGCATAGGACGTGAGTACTTTCGTATTTCATATTTCTATACTAAAAATAAAAAAGGGCCTATATCCATAATGAGAATCTTAAACTATAGACATTTCTGGAAAAGAATATGTCAAAACAAGGTCATGGCCAAATGGTTCAGAGATGAAAGCTATAGGATTAATGCCCTGGCTTGAATATAGCATTAAAGGACTTGGAAAATTTAAAACCGAAATGCCTTTATATGACATGATAGCTGATAAGGCCATGGCACCATGTCGATCCTCTTGGTCTCAGTGTTTTGACAGACGTTCGTTTTACAAACATGGCAAAAGACCACAATATCAACCTCATAATAACACAAGGGTGTTTCTTGATTGTATCAAGGCTCCCGAAAAATACATTAAACAAGTTATAGACTACTTTGATGAGCATGGGACCTTACCCAAAGAACACTGCCATTTCGTTCTAGTTCCAAAAGAATTAGAAGAGAAAATGTTTGGCAGTATGTTCTGCAAGTAGACCTTCATGATCCGATGTCTTCAAACTGTAACCGAAAAGAACTTGGCGGACACAGTATTATCTGATATGATATATCAGACGATGTCGTTAACAGGCGTAGAGATAGATAAGAGATTGTCATTATTCTCATTATGATATAACTATGACAAAGCTGGTAAGCATATCGTATTTATAAATCTAAACTTCTCGAAATGGAATAATAGGTTTCGATATGAAAACACAGCAGCTCCATTCGCTGTCTTCGATGAATATTTTGATAAGTTTTTATTTCAAAATTCCCATAAGGTGTATTCCCAAAGCCTAATTACATACTAACGAAGACTTTACGATGGAGTTTTACCCGATACTGAACCTAACAGCGGACAAGGTGGACATAGGTTTCACAGAGGAGGATTTGAGGGCATGCGTCAAAAAGGATGGACCATTCTCACAATCAACGCCATCTTAGCGCATGCCTTCAACATTGGTTATGTTATTACTAACTTGGGACAAGGAGACAACCAAGTTATTTGTCTTGAAGTTCCATCTACAATACCTAATAAGGTTTTAGTTGATAAATATCTGATAAGTCTTGAAAGCTACCTTGCTAGATTGGGTTTGCCACTGAAGCCAGAGACTTATGTATCCTCAGTATTATTTTCGTATGGTAAGCAGCACTTTTACAAGGGGTCTGAAGTCGAAACAGTAGGAAGAAGATACGACGATCTTTCCCAGATGGCAACGAGTCGTTTGTTAGGATTGATGATGATCTCTGCTCTGCTATGACGGGCACTGAATCATGAGCCCGTTCTATATTTCCCCTATACCTTCTCTAATCATGGGATTATTTATTCATGTAGAATTGTTCCTTAGAAATAATATTTGGTCAAGCGAACTTGAGTATTTGGACTGTATAAATATGATATTTCACAATCACTGTATTGGTGGGATGAGCCAGTGGTCGCCTATCTCTCATTTACGAGAGATTTGAGAACTATAGTCCTACCATCTTTCACTCTTAAAACTTTTAAAACATGTTTTTACTTTTTCAAAAATCAAAAAACAAATAAATAATATTTTAATATAAAACTCCCTCAAATCACACTTGAGAAATCAGTCATTATATTTAGAAATCCCCTCTTTGAACATAATACAACATGTCTCACTAAAAAAAAAAGGTTGCGAGCGCTGCAACTCACATCTTAACGAGAATGTCCACCAATCCTGAAATAGGAAGTGGCTTGACTCAACTATAGACAGAAGGAGTCAAGGGCAATGTGTATTAATCAGTTATGGAGTGCTACTCCGTTCTACGCTACATGGAGCTCTGAAGTATATAGATGTTCTAATATTGGGATAGCAGACAATCTCTCAACCAGACTCACAAATACTGGTACATTAACACGAATTGCCACAGGTAATGTTAATGACGGAATTCAGAAAATAATGACTTGCCTAAGTGAAGTGAAGAAGTGAAGAAGAAGAGACTATAGGCTAAAATGAAACTACAATATTCATACAACTTATATGATTTCATAGATAGGTATGATTGCTCTATGTATATGGCAAATGAATTGAGATGTGTAACTTGGGACAAACAAATATTTGGCGTTACGACTCCATTCCCAGGTGAACAGATAAGGCTTACTCCTACGAGATTTGAAAAACAGTCTGGTTATACATTTGTCACGTGTGACGAATTTAATCCCTCAAATAAGTCCACTTTTTATTCAGACCACAGAGGTTCGTATAAACCTTATTTCGGGAGCGAAACAGCGGAAAGGATAGTGAGAAACCCTTCTCTTAAGATAGATATTATGGGGTTGGGAGCAGAAATAAAGAGATTAATAACCCTCAAAGCTTGAGCAAAAACTTACAGGCTCCGAGAGTATTTACCGTTACTTTACGTCACTTATCATAAGTTTAAATTGATCATTAAAGTTGGATTCTGAGCTGTTAATGAATCCGCAGATGGCATATATCGATAGAGGGACATTAGATCATAGGTTACAATCAGCACACCACAGCAGAACTTATTTGACCAACTCTATGCAAAATGTTTCAACACACTTTTATGTTTCCACAACAAACCTCAGTCCAGAATTGAAGGCATCAGATAGAACTATTTTGTATTAGTCAATAATAATATATCTAACTACCATACTGTATGTCCTGAATTGTTCACTCATTTAAAACAAAAACAACTTAAATTTAGCTTAGTTGTCCCTGGTGATGGTACGCCATCCATAGAAGTTGCAGCACAGATGAAGAAAACCATAATAACTAATTTCTATACTAAAAATAAAAAATGGCCTAATCATAATGAGAATCTAAAAAATAGACATTTTGGAAGATATGTCAAAACAAGGTGTTCAGAGATGAAAGCTATAGGATTAATGCCCTGGCTTAAATATAACATTAAAGGACTTGGAAAATTTAAAACCGACATGCCTTTATATGACATGATAGCTGATAAGGCCATGGCACCATGTCGATCCTCTTGGTCTCAGTGTTTTGACAGATGTTCGTTTTACAAAGATGTCAAAAGACCACAATATCAACCTCATAATAACACAAGGGTGTTACTCGATTATATCAAGGCTCCCGAAAATTACATTAAACAAGTTATAGACTACTTTGATGAGTATGGGACCTTACCCAAAGAACATTGCCATTTCGTTCTAGTCCCAAAAGAATTAGAAGAGAAAATGTTTGGCAGTATGTTCTGCAAGCAGACCTTCATGATCCGTTGTCTTTAAACTGTAACCGAAAAGAACTTGGCGGACACAGTATTATCTGATATGATATATCAGACGGTGTCGTTAACAGGTGTAGAGATAGATAATAGATTGTCATTATTCTCATCATTACATAACTAAAACAAAGCATATCGTATTTATAAATCTAGACTTCTCGAAATGGAATAATAGGTTTCGATATGAAAACATAGCAGCTCCATTCGCTGTCTTCGATGAATATTTTGATAAGTTTTTATTTCAAAATTCCCATAAGGTGTATTCCCAAAGCCTGGTTACATACTAACGAAGACTTTACGATGGAGTTTTACCCGATACTGAACCTAACAGCGGACAAGGTGGACATAGGTTTCACAGAGGAGGATTTGAGGGCATGCGTCAAAAAGGATGGACCATTCTCACAATCAACGCCATCTTAGCGCATGCCTTCAACATTAGTTATGTTATTACTAACTTGGGACAAGGAGACAACCAAGTTATTTGTCTTGAAGTTCCATCTACAATACCTAATAGGGCTTTTGTTGATAAATATCTGATAAGTCTTGAAAGCTACCTTGCGAGATTGGGTTTGCCACTGAAGCCAGAGGAGACTTATGTATCCTCAGTATTATTTTCGTATGGTAAGCAGCACTTTTACAAGGGGTCTGAAGTCGAAACAGTAGGAAGAAGATACGACGATCTTTCCAAGATTGCAACGAATCGTTTGTTAGTATTGATGATGATCTCTGCTCTGCTATGACGGGCACTGAATCATGAGCCCGTTCTATATTTCCCCTATACCTTCTCTAATCATGGGATTATTTATTCATGTAGAATTGTTCCTTAGAAATAATATTTGGTCAAGCGAACTTGAGTATTTGGACTGTATAAATATGATATTTCACAATCATTGTATTGGTGGGATGAGCCAGTGGTCGCCTATCTCTCATTTTACGAGAGGATTTGAGGATCCTATATCCTACCATCTTTCACTTCTTAAACATTTTAAAACATGTTTTTACTGCTCACATACAAAAAACAAATATAATAAATATTTTAATATTAAAACTCCCTCAACCACTGAAATACAGTCATTATTAGAAAATCCACACTCTTTGAACATAATACACATGTCTTCACCTAAAAAATGGTTGCGAGACGCTGCAACTCAATATCTTAACGAGAATGTCACCAATCCTGAAATAAGGAAGTGGCTTGACTACTATACAGAGGAGTCTAAGGCAATGTGTATTAATCAGTTATGGAGTGCTACTCCATTCTACGCTACATGGAGCTCTGAAGTATATAGATGTTCTAATATTGGGATAGCAGAGAATCTCTCAACCAGACTCACAAATACTGGTACATTAACACGAATTGCCACAGGTAATGTTAATGAGGGAATTCAGAAAATAATGACTTGCCTAAGTGAAGTGAAGAAGTGAAGAGGAAGAGACTATATGCTAAAGGGAAACTACAATATTCATACAACTTATATGATTTCGTAGATAAGTATGATTGCTCTATGGATATGGCAAATGAATTGAGATGCGTAACTTGGGACAAACAAATACTTGGCGTTACGACTCCATTCCCAGGTGAACAGATGAGGCTTATTCCTACGAGATTTGAAAAACAGTCTGGTTATATATCTGTCACGTGTGACTAATTTAATCCCTCAAATAATTCCACTTTTTATTCAGACCACAGAGGTTCGTATAAACCTTATTTCGGGAGCGAAACAGCGGAAAGGATAGTGAGAAACCCTTCTCTTAAGATAGATATTATGGGGTTGGGAGCAGAAATAAGGAGATTAATAACCCTCAAAGCTTGGGCAGAAACTTACAGGCTCCGAGAGTATTTACCGTTACTTAATGATCAATTTAAACTTATGATAAGTGACATAAAGTTGGATTCTGAGCTGTTAATGGATCCGCAGATGGCATACATCGATAGAGGGACATTAGATCATAGGTTACAATCAGCACACCACAGCAGAACTTATTTGACCAACTCTATGCAAAATGTTTCAACACACTTTTATGTTTCCACAACAAACCTCAGTCCAGAATTGAAGGCATCAGATAGAACTATTTTGTATTAGTCAATAATAATATATCTAACTACCATACTGTATGTCCTGAATTGTTCACTCATTTAAAACAAAAACAACTTAAATTTAGCTTAGTTGTCCCTGGTGATGGTACGCCATCCATAGAAGTTGCAGCACAGATGAAGAAAACCATAATAACTAATTTCTATACTAAAAATAAAAAATGGCCTAATCATAATGAGAATCTAAAAAATAGACATTTTGGAAGATATGTCAAAACAAGGTCATGTCCAAATGGTTCAGAGATGAAAGCTATAGGATTAATGCCCTGGCTTGAATATAACATTAAAGGACTTGGAAAATTTAAAACCGACATGCCTTTATATGACATGATAGCTGATAAGGCCATGGCACCATGTCGATCCTCTTGGTCTCAGTGTTTTGATAGATGTTCGTTTTACAAAGATGTCAAAAGACCACAATATCAACCTCATAATAACACAAGGGTGTTACTCGATTATATCAAGGCTCCCGAAAATTACATTAAACAAGTTATAGACTACTTTGATGAGTATGAGACCTTACCCAAAGAACACTGCCATTTCGTTCTAGTCCCAAAAGAATTAGAAGAGAAAATGTTTGGCAGTATGTTCTGCAAGCAGACCTTCATGATCCGATGTCTTAAACTGTAACCGAAAAGAACTTGGCGGACACAGTATTATCTGATATGATATATCAGACGATGTCGTTAACAGGTGTATAGATAGATAATAGATTGTCATTATTCTCATCATTACATAACTAAAACAAAGCTGGTAAGCATATCGTATTTATAAATCTAGACTTCTCGAAATGGAATAATAGGTTTCGATATGAAAACACAGCAGCTCCATTCGCTGTCTTCGATGAATATTTTGGTAAGTTTTTATTTCAAAATTTCCATAAGGTGTATTCCCAAAGCCTGGTTACATACTAACGAAGACTTTACGATGGAGTTTTACCCGATACTGAACCTAACAGCGGACAAGGTGGACATAGGTTTCACAGAGGAGGATTTGAGGGCATGCGCATCTTGGCGCATGCCTTGAACTATGGTTATGTTATTACTAACTTGGGACAAGGAGACAACCAAGTTATTTGTCTTGAAGTTCCATCTACAATACCTAATAAGGTTTTAGTTGATAAATATCTGATAAGTCTTGAAAGCTACCTTGCTAGATTGGGTTTGCCACTGAAGCCAGAGACTTATGTATCCTCAGTATTATTTTCGTATGGTAAGCAGCACTTTTACAAGGGGTCTGAAGTCGAAACAGTAGGTAGGAAGAAGATACGACGATCTTTCCCAGATGGCAACGAGTCGTTTGTTAGGATTGATGATGATCTCTGCTCTGCTATGACGGGCACTGAATCATGAGCCCGTTCTATATTTCCCCTATACCTTCTCTAATCATGGGATTATTTATTCATGTAGAATTGTTCCTTAGAAATAATATTTGGTCAAGCGAACTTGAGTATTTGGACTGTATAAATATGATATTTCACAATCACTGTATTGGTGGGATGAGCCAGTGGTCGCCTATCTCTCATTTTACGAGAGGATTTGAGGATCCTATATCCTACCATCTTTCACTTCTTAAACATTTTAAAACATGTTTTTACTGCTCACATACAAAAAACATATATAATAAATATTTTAATATTAAAACTCCCTCAACCACTGAAATACAGTCATTATTAGAAAATCCACACTCTTTGAACATAATACACATGTCTTCACCTAAAAAATGGTTGCGAGACGCTGCAACTCAATATCTTAACGAGAATGTCACCAATCCTGAAATAAGGAAGTGGCTTGACTACTATACAGAGGAGTCTAAGGCAATGTGTATTAATCAGTTATGGAGTGCTACTCCATTCTACGCTACATGGAGCTCTGAAGTATATAGATGTTCTAATATTGGGATAGCAGAGAATCTCTCAACCAGACTCACAAATACTGGTACATTAACACGAATTGCCACAGTAATGTTAATGAGGGAATTCAGAAAATAATGACTTGCCTAAGTGAAGAAGTGAAGAAGAAGAGACTATATGCTAAAGGGAAACTACAATATACATACAACTTATATGATTTCATAGATAAGTATGATTGCTCTATGGATATGGCAAATGAATTGAGATGTGTAACTTGGGACAAACAAATATTTGGCGTTACGACTCCATTCCCAGGTGAACAGATGAGGCTTATTCCTACGAGATTTGAAAAACAGTCTGGTTATATTATCTGTCACGTGTGACGAATTTAATCCCTCAAATAAGTCCACTTTTTATTCAGACCACAGAGGTTCATATAAACCTTATTTTGGGAGCGAAACAGCGGAAAGGATAGTGAGAAACCCTTCTCTTAAGATAGATATTATGGGGTTGGGAGCAGAAATAAGGAGATTAATAACCCTCAAAGCTTGGGCAGAAACTTACAGGCTCCGAGAGTATTTACCGTTACTTAATGATCAATTTAAACTTATGATAAGTGACATAAAGTTGGATTCTGAGCTGTCAATGGATCCGCAGATGGCATACATCGATAGAGGGACATTAGATCATAGGTTACAATCAGCACACCACAGCAGAACTTATTTGACCAACTCTATGCAAAATGTTTCAACACACTTTTATGTTTCCACAACAAACCTCAGTCCAGAATTGAAGGCATCAGATAGAACTATTTTGTATTAGTCAATAATAATATATCTAACTACCATACTGTATGTCCTGAATTGTTCACTCATTTAAAACAAAAACAACTTAAATTTAGCTTAGTTGTCCCTGGTGATGGTACGCCATCCATAGAAGTTGCAGCACAGATGAAGAAAACCATAATAACTAATTTCTATACTAAAAATAAAAAATAGCCTAAAGCACAGATGATGAAAACCATAATAACTAATTTCTATACTAAAAATAAAAAATGGCCTAATCATAATGAGAATCTAAAAAATAGACATTTTGGAAGATATGTCAAAACAAGGTCATGTCCAAATGGTTCAGAGATGAAAGCTATAGGATTAATGCCCTGGCTTGAATATAACATTAAAGGACTTGGAAAATTTAAAACCGACATGCCTTTATACGACATGATAGCTGATAAGGCCATGACACCATGTCGATCCTCTTGGTCTCAGTGTTTTGACAGATATTCGTTTTACAAAGATGTCAAAAGACCACAATATCAACCTCATAATAACACAAGGGTGTTACTCGATTATATCAAGGCTCCCGAAAATTACATTAAACAAGTTATAGACTACTTTGATGAGTATATGGGACCTTACCCAAAGAACACTGCCATTTCGTTCTAGTCCCAAAAGAATTAGAAGAGAAAATGTTTGGCAGTATGTTCTGCAAGCAGACCTTCATGATCCGTTGTCTTTAAACTGTAACCGAAAAGAACTTGGCGGACACAGTATTATCTGATATGATATATCAGACGGTGTCGTTAACAGGTGTAGAGATAGATAATAGATTGTCATTATTCTCATCATTACATAACTAAAACAAAGCATATCGTATTTATAAATCTAGACTTCTCGAAATGGAATAATAGGTTTCGATATGAAAACATAGCAGCTCCATTCGCTGTCTTCGATGAATATTTTGATAAGTTTTTATTTCAAAATTCCCATAAGGTGTATTCCCAAAGCCTGGTTACATACTAACGAAGACTTTACGATGGAGTTTTACCCGATACTGAACCTAACAGCGGACAAGGTGGACATAGGTTTCACAGAGGAGGATTTGAGGGCATGCGTCAAAAAGGATGGACCATTCTCACAATCAACGCCATCTTAGCGCATGCCTTCAACATTAGTTATGTTATTACTAACTTGGGACAAGGAGACAACCAAGTTATTTGTCTTGAAGTTCCATCTACAATACCTAATAAGGTTTTAGTTGATAAATATCTGATAAGTCTTGAAAGCTACCTTGCTAGATTGGGTTTGCCACTGAAGCCAGAGACTTATGTATCCTCAGTATTATTTTCGTATGGTAAGCAGCACTTTTACAAGGGGTCTGAAGTCGAAACAGTAGGAAGAAGATACGACGATCTTTCCAAGATTGCAACGAATCGTTTGTTAGTATTGAATGATGATGATCTCTGCTCTGCTATGACGGGCACTGAATCATGAGCCCGTTCTATATTTCCCCTATACCTTCTCTAATCATGGGATTATTTATTCATGTAGAATTGTTCCTTAGAAATAATATGTGGTGGAGGGATCTTCAGAATTTGTACTTTATAAATATTATATTTCACAATGAATGTTTTCGTGATGGAGCTAATTGGTCGCACGCCTCTCACATTATATACAGAATTAGGATACCTATTTCGATACGTACTTAAGTTGACTTCTAAATCTTTATTAAAAACATGTAATTTTAAAAAATCAAAATCCCTAAAACCATATAAAAAAAAATTCTTAAATAATTAAAACCTCAACCACGAGAAATATCAGTCAGATAGAAAATCCACACTCTTTGGAACATATATACACCATGTCCTCCCACCTAAAAAAATGAGTTGAGCGAGAGAACGCATGAGCAACTCAATACGATTAACGAGAGAATGTCATCCAAATCCTGACCATAAGGAAGTGGAAACAAATACTACAATATATGAACCAGAAGGAATCTAAGAGCAAGTATGCTATTTAATCATTATGGAGTGCCTTACTAGACCACATCCATACGAATCTACAATGGAGCTCTGAAGTAATACTAGATGGTCTAGATATTAGGGATAAGCAGAGAATCTCCATCCAAAAACCAGACTCACAAATACTGGTACAAAAAAAAAAAAATTAACAACGAATTGCCACAGGTAATGTTTAATATAGAGGGAATTCAGAAATAATGACATTGCTAAGTAAAGTGAAGAAGTGAGAGGACAGAGAGAGACTATGGCTAAGGAAACTACAATATTCATACCACTTATTTGATTTTCGTAGAATAAGTTGAATTGCTACAAAAATAAGGATATGAGAAAATGAATTGAGATGATGTAACTGGACAAAAAATCTAGATACGTTAGAAAAAAAAAAAAAACTCCTTCCCAGGTGGAACAGATGAAGAGCATTATTCCTACACGAGTAGAAAAACAGTATGGTTCTATATCTGTCACGCTGTGACTAATATTAAATCCCTCAAATTAAGAACCACTTTTTATTCAGACCTACAGAGGTTTCATATAAACCTTATTTTGGGAGCGAAACAGCGGAAAGGATAGTGAGAAACCCTTCTCTTAAGATAGATATTATGGGGTTGGGAGCAGAAATAAGGAGATTAATAACCCTCAAAGCTTGGGCAGAAACTTACAGGCTCCGAGAGTATTTACCGTTACTTAATGATCAATTTAAACTTATGATAAGTGACAAAGTTGGATTCTAAGCTGTCAATGGATCCGCAGATGGCATACATCGATAGAGGGACATTAGATCATAGGTTACAATCAGCACACCACAGCAGAACTTATTTGACCAACTCCATGCAAAATGTTTCAACAACAAACCTCAGTCCAGAATTGAAGGCATCAGATAGAACTATTGTGTACCAGTCAATAATAATATATCTAACTACCATATGTCCTGAATTGTTCTCATTTGAGACAAAAACAACTTAAATTTAGCTTTAATTGTCCCTGGTGATGGTACGCCATCCAAAGAAGTTGCAGCACAGATGAAGAAAACCACAATAACTAATTTCTATACTAAAAATAAAAAATAGCCTAAACATAATGAGAATCTAAAAAATAGACATTGTGTAAGATATGTCAAAACAAGGTCATGGCCAAATGGTTCAGAGATGAAAGCTATAGGATAAATGCCCTGGCTTGAATATAACATTAAAGGACTTGGAAAATTTAAAACCGACATGCCTTTATATGACATGATAGCTGATAAGGCCATGGTACCATGTCGATCCTATTGGTGTCAGTGTTTTGACAGACGTTTGTTTTACAAAGATGGCAAAAGACCACAATATCAACCTCATAATAACACAAGGGTGTTACTTGATTATATCAAGGCTCCCGAAAAATACATTAAACAAGTTATATACTACTTTGATGAGCATGGGACCTTACCCAAAGAACACTGCCATTTCGTTCGTCCCAAAAGAATTAGAAGAGAAAATGTTTGGCAGAATGTTCTGCAAGCAGACCTTCATGATCCGATGTCTTCAACTGTAACCGAAAAGAACTTGGCGGACACAGTATTATCTGATATGATATATCAGATGTCGTTAACAGGTGTAGAGATAGATAATAGATTGTCATTATTCTCATCATTATATATGTAACTATGACAAAGCTGGTAAGCATATCGTATTTATAAATCTAGACTTCTCGAAATGGAATAACAGGTTTCGATATGAAAACACAGCAGCTCCATTCGCTGTCTTCGATGAATATTTTGATAAGTTTTTATTTCAAAATTCCCATAAGGTGTATTCCCAAAGCCTGGTTACATACCAACGAAGACTTTACGATGGAGTTTTACCCGATACTAAACCTAACAGCGGACAAGGTGGACATAGGTTTCACAGAGGAGGATTTGAGGGCATGCGTCAAAAAGGATGGACCATTCTCACAATCAACGCCATCTTAGCGCATGCCTTCAACATTAGTTATGTTATTACTAACTTGGGACAAGGAGACAACCAAGTTATTTGTCTTGAAGTTCCATCTACAATACCTAATAAGGTTTTAGTGTATAAATATCTGATAAGTCTTGAAAGCTACCTTGCTAGATTGGGTTTGCCACTGAAGCCAGAGACTTATGTATCCTCAGTATTATTTTCGTATGGTAAGCAGCACTTTTACAAGGGGTCTGAAGTCGAAACAGTAGGAAGAAGATACGACGATCTTTCCCAGATGGCAACGAATCGTTTGTTAGTATTGATGATGATCTCTGCTCTGCTATGACGGGCACTGAATCATGCGCTCGTTCTATTATTTTCCCTATACCTTCTCTTATCATGGGATTATTTATTCCTGTAGAATTGTTCCTTAGAAATAATATTTGGTCAAGCGAACTCGAGTATTTGGACTATAAATGATATTTCACAATCATTATATTGGTGGGATGAGCCAGTGGTCGCCTATCTCTCATTTTACGAGAGGATTTGAGGATCTTTCACTCCCTCTACCGAACCGCAATAACGATACTGGTTTGGAAATGGAGCAAAGTCCGCTTCTGCTGAAACGGTGCTGTTTCTCTTTTCCTTAGTTTGCTGCTAAGAGGGTACATCCATCAGGGGGAGAGGGAGAGGTGAGTCTCCTTCTCTATCTTCCAAAGTTCGCAGAGTTTCCCGAATTCGCCCCGGGCATGGTGTTTGCGAACCCACCATGGTAACAGCTAGCGACCTTAGGTGAGTGGGGCGGCCTAATTCCGTTCCCAAGTCAAATATATTTCCGCGCCTACTGGTAATGAGAGCATGATATATAAGGAAGACTAACAGGCTACTACGGAAATAAAAGACGCCGCAGGGAAGTAGTAAGCGATGATTGTAGTAAACGGGTGTCTTGTTAGGTGAAGTGAAGAAAAGTCTTTCTTCCTCCATGGTGGCTTGGGGACCCCCATCATGGAGAGTTGGGTTGGCTTGGCTTGGCTTGGCTTTCATGTCTCGATTTATTTCTTCATCCTCTCTTTTTCACAAGATTTTGTGGTTCCAGTTCTCGGTAAACTAGTTGGTTAATCCATGTCTCCTCTTTTTTCTGAATTTGTATCATTAGTAGTTGACTTAGCTTCCGTTCACGAGAAAGTTAGTAGACACACAGGACCCAGGCGTGCATGTCAATTTCAGCTGTCTACACCGATTCTGGAGAGTTTTTTTGGGGGGAGTGCAAAAAAATGCTTTCCACTATGACGCTACTGACCTTGACGTGGTATGGTGGCTTGGGCTTTCTCCTATTCACGAGAAAGTAACTAACTAGTAGCAACTTGCGTCTCTCCATGGTGGCTTCGGCACCCATCATGGAGAGTTCTAGGAGTTCCTTAATTATGTCTTCTTCTTTCTTCGGAAACGCGATCAAGTTCTTCTTAATCCATGTCTCCTTTTTTTCCTTTCTTTTGTTGTTTTTGGGCGGCCCTATGATCGCCCTTGTCGAGAGCGGCCGAGAAATCCTTTCTTCGGAAACCGGTACTAGTTGGCAATCAGTTTCTTAATTCATGTCTCATTTTATTTACCATCTTTTTCTTTTCCTCGGAAACGCGGTATTCAGTCAATTTACCCTTTTTACATTTTTTTGGGGTGTTGTGCAAAAAAATGCTTTTGTAGAGTTAGTCACTCTCAAAGGTTTGTGTTCTTGTGTGTGTGTGTGTACAGGCGGCTTAATGGCAACCATTGTATCTCGAAACGTTGCTGTTTCTCTTTTCCTTGATTTGCTGCTAAAAAGGTTAATCCATCTTGGTGGAGAGAGAGCAGAGAGAGAGAGAGAGACCCGAGGAGGAGAGAGAGAGAGAGAAGAGAGAGAGAGAGAGAGAGAGAGGAAGAGAGAGAGAAGAAGAGGAGAGAGAGAGAATAAAGAGAGGTGAGTTCCTTTCTCTCTCGATCAAAAGAGCTAATTATAGAGAAAGGACGGATTATACTTCGAGGGCAGTGTACTGGGAAGAGTGGTCAGCAGCTTTATAGCAAGCGAACGCCAAGAAAAGCGGTCTTTCAGCTCCTCTACTGAAGCCGCAAGATAACGATACCTGGTTTTGGAAATGGGAGCCAAGCTCCGCTCTGCTGCAAACGCGTTGCTGTTTTTCTTTTTCTTGATTGCTGCTAAGAGGCTACATCCATCTGGGTAAGAGAGGTAGTTCCTTTCTCTTATCCCAAAGTTTCTTAATTTCCCGAAATTTCCCGCCCCGGCAAGGTGGTTTGGCGAACCAACACCATGGAAAAGCTAACTATCGACCTTGGTGAGGTGGGGCGGCCTATCCTTCCCCGATCTAAATATTTTTGCCTCAACTGGAAGCACTTACACACCACACTACGCGCGACTAACACGTAGCTACGGAAAATAAAAGACGCCGCAGGGAAGTAGTAAGAGATAAGTGTAGGAAACGTGTGTCTTGTTCGGTGATGAAGAGCATTTCCTTCTTTATCGGATTTGACCTCGTTTCCGAGATGACTTTAGCGTTTTTATCCAAAGAGTCTTTGTTAAATTTAAGGAAATAAAACGAGACATGGATTAATTATAATGATAAAACACTTTGAAAGACATTTCGTCTTATGCTGATTCGTGTTTTCCCGATCAAGTTGGCGAATGGAAGTCAACTTACCCTTTTTACATTTTTTTGGGTGTTGTGCAAAAAAATGCTTTTGGCTTGGAAACGGTTGCCGCCTCCATGCAGTCCAAGCTGGTAAACGTTATGTAGACACACACATCTACCAATCGTAGAATTAGTCACTCTCAAAGGTTCGTGTAGTTGTGTGTGTAATAACGTTCAACACCTCAGTGGTCGCGTAGAAATGGATGGCGCGGCCCCTCCTCTTTCTTTACTCTACCCGAGTTGCTGCATGGTTGAGAGAGAAAAGGGAGGAATTATACTCGAGGCAGTGTACGGGAAGAGTTTTCAGCAGCGAACGCCAGAAAAAAGCGGTCTTAGGCACTCCTCTACCGAAAACGCAATAACGATGCTGGTTTGGAAATGGAGCCAAGTCCGCTTCTGCTGAAACGGTGTTGTTTCTCTTTTCCTTAGTTTGCTGCTAAGAGGGTACATCCATCTGGGGGAGAGAGAGGTAAGTTCCTTTTTCTCTCTCAAAGCGAGAGGATAGACCATTCACCCAGGCGAATGATGTCAATGACCCTCTTGGTCGCGTCCCCTCCTCCTTCTTTACTCTTATCCGAGTTGCTGGTTGAGAGAGAGAAATGGAGGGATTATACTCGAGGCAGTGTACGTTGAAGATTGTCAGCAGCTTTCAGCAGCGAACGCCAGAAAAAGCGGTCTTTCACTCCCTCTACCGAACCGCAATAACGATGCTGGTTTGGAAATGGAGCAAAGTCCGCTTCTGCTGAAACGTTGCTGTTTCTCTTTTCCTTGATTTGCTCCTAAGAGGGTACATCCATCTGGGGGAGAGAGAGAGAGGTGAGTTCCTTTCTCTCTCCCAAAGTTCGCATTTCCCGAATTTCCGCCCCGGCATGGTGGTTTGGCGAACCAACCATGGTAAAAGCTATCGACCTTGGTGAGGTGGGGCGCCTAATCCTTCCCCAACTAAATATATTCGCGCCTCACTGTCATAGGCATGAATATATAGGGGAAGGAGAACTAACAGGTAGCTACGGAAAATAAAAGACGCCGCAGGGAAGTAGTAAGAGATGATTGTAGTAAACGGGTGTCTTGTTAGGTGAAGGTGAAGAAAAGTCTTTTTTCCTCCATGGTGGCTTGGGGACCCCCATCATGGAGAGTTGGGTTGGGTTGGCTTGGCTTGGCTTTTCATGTCTCGATTTATTTCTTCATCCTCTCTTTTTCACAAGATTTTGTGGTTCCAGTTCTCGGTAAACTAGTTGGTTAATCCATGTCTCCTTTTTTTTCTGAATTTGTATCATTAGTAGTTGACTTGGCTTCCTGTTCACGAGAAAGTTAGTAGACACACAACTTGCGTCTCTCCATGGTGGCTTCGGCACCCATCATGGAGAGTTTGCTTGGCTTTCATGTCTCGAATAATTTTCTTCCCATTTTTCTTATTCGCTCTCTTTAGTTTCTTGGCTGAATTCTAATTTCCATGAGTTAGCAAGATCATGTCTCTCTTTTTCACGAGAGTTACTAACAAGTATCAACTTGCGTCTCTCCATGGTGGCTTAGGCACCCATCATGGAGAGTTGGCTTGGTTTTCATGTCTCGATTTATTTCTTCAACTAATTCTTCTTAATTCCATGTCTCTTTTTTTTCCTTTCTTTTGTTGTTTTTGGGCGGCCCTATGATCGCCCTTGTCGAGAGCGGCCGAGAAATCCTTTCTTCGGAAACGCGGTCACTAGTTGGCAATCAGTTTCTTAATTCATGTCTCATTTTATTTACCATCTTTTTCTTTTCCTCGGAAACGCGGTATTCAGTCAATTTACCCTTTTTACATTTTTTTGGGGTGTTGTGCAAAAAAATGCTTTTGGCTTGGAAACGGTTGCCGCCTCCACGCGGTCCAAGCTGGTAACGTTTTGTAGACACACACACACACATTTACCAATCGTAGAGTTAGTCACTCTCAAAGGTTTGTGTTCTTGTGTGTGTGTGTGTGTACAGGCGGCTTAATGGCAACCATTGTATCTCGAAACGTTGCTGTTTCTCTTTTCCTTGATTTGCTGCTAAAAAGGTTAATCCATCTGGTGGAGAGAGAGAGAGAGAGAGAGAGAGGTGAGTTCCTTTCTCTCTCTCAAAGAGCGTATTTAGAGAAAAGGAGGGATTATACTCGAGGCAGTGTACGGGAAGAGTGTCAGCAGCTTTCAGCAGCGAACGCCAGAAAAAGCGGTCTTTCACTCCCTCTACCGAACCGCAATAACGATGCTGGTTTGGAAATGGAGCCAAGTCCGCTTCTGCTGAAACGTTGCTGTTTCTCTTTTCCTTGATTTGCTGCTAAGAGGGTACATCCATCTGGGGGAGAGAGAGAGGTGAGTTCCTTTCTCTTTCCCAAAGTTCTTATTTCCCGAATTTCCGCCCCGGCATGGTGGTTTGGCGAACCAACCATGGTAAAAGCTATCGACCTTGGTGAGGTGGGGCGGCCTAATCCTTCCCCGATCTAATATTTTTGCCTCACTGTGATAGGCATTAATATATAGGGGAAGGAGAACTAACAGGTAGCTACGGAAAATAAAAGACGCCGCAGGGAAGTAGTAAGAGATGAGTGTAGGAAACGTGTGTCTTGTTCGGTGAAGAAGAGCATTTCCTTCTTTATCGGATTTGACCTCGTTTCCGAGATGAGTTTAGTGTTTTTATCCAAAGGTTCTTCGTTTTATTTGACAGGAAATAAAACGAGACATGGATTAATTATAATGATAAAACACTTTGAAAGACATTTCGTCTAAAGCCGATTCGTGTTTTCCCGATCAAGTTGGCGAATGAAAGTCAACTTACCCTTTTTACATTTTTTTTGGGGTGTTGTGCAAGAAAATGCTTTTGGCTTGGAAACGGTTGCCGCCTCCATGCGGTCCATGCTGGTAACGTTATGTAGACACACACATCTACCAATCGTAGAGTTAGTCACTCTCAAAGGTTCGTGTAGTTGTGTGTGTAATAACGGCTAAATGGCAACCAACCCTCGTGGTCGCGTAGAATGGATGGCGCGGCCCCCTCCTCTTTCTTTACTCTTATCCGAGTTGCTGCATGGTTGAGAGAGAAAAGGAGGGATTATACTCGAGGCAGTGTACGGGAAGAGTGTCAGCAGCTTTCAGCAGCGAACGCCAGAAAAAGCGGTCTTTCACTCCCTCTACCGAACCGCAATAACGATGCTGGTTTGGAAATGGAGCCAAGTCCGCTTCTGCTGAAACGGTGTTGTTTCTCTTTTCCTTAGTTTGCTGCTAAGAGGGTACATCCATCTGGGGGAGAGAGAGGTAAGTTCCTTTCTCTCTCTCAAAGCGAGAGGATAGACCATTCACCCAGGCGAATGATGTCAATGACCCTCTTGGTCGCGTAGAAAGGATGGCGCGTCCCCTCCTCCTTCTTTACTCTTATCCGAGTTGCTGCATGGTTGAGAGAGAGAAAAGGAGGGATTATACTCGAGGCAGTGTACGGGAAGAGTGTCAGCAGCGAACGCCAGAAAAAGCGGTCTTTCACTCCCTCTACCGAACCGCAATAACGATGCTGGTTTGGAAATGGAGCCAAGTCCGCTTTTGCTGAAACGGTGCTGTTTCTCTTTTCCTTAGTTTGCTGCTAAGAGGGTACATCCATCTGGGGGAGGGAGAGGTGAGTTCCTTTCTCTCTCTCAAAGCGAGAGGATAGACCATTCACCCCGGCGAATGATGTCAATGACCCTCTTGGTCGCGTCCCCTCCTCCTTCTTTACTCTTATCCGAGTTGCTGCATGGTTGAGAGAGAGAAAAGGAGGGATTATACTCGAGGCAGTGTACGGGAAGAGTGTAAGCAGCTTTAAGCAGCGAACGCCAGAAAAAGCGGTCTTTCACTCCCTCTACCGAACCGCAATAACGATGCTAGTTTGGAAATGGAGCAAAGTCCGCTTCTGCTGAAACGTTGCTGTTTCTCTTTTCCTTGATTTGCTCCTAAGAGGGTACATCCATCTGGGGGAGAGAGAGAGAGGTGAGTTCCTTTCTCTCTCCCAAAGTTCGCATTTCCCGAATTTCCGCCCCGGCATGGTGGTTTGGCGAACCAACCATGGTAAAAGCTATCGACCTTGGTGAGGTGGGGCGGCCTAATCCTTCCCCAATCAAATATATTCGCGCCTCACTGTAATAGGCATGAATATATAGGGGAAGAACTAACAGGTAGCTACGGAAAATAAAAGACGCCGCAGGGAAGTAGTAAGAGATGATTGTAGTAAACGGGTGTCTTGTTAGGTGAAGAAAAGTCTTTTTTCCTCCATGGTGGCTTGGGGACCCCCATCATGGAGAGTTGGGTTGGGTTGGGTTGGGTTGGCTTTCATGTCTCGATTTATTTCTTCACCCTCTCTTTTTCACAAGATTTTGTGGTTCCAGTTCTCGGTAAACTAGTTGGTTAATCCATGTCTCCTCTTTTTTCTGAATTTGTATCATTAGGAGGTGACTTGGCTTCCTGTTCACGAGAAAGTTAGTAGCAACTTGCGTCTCTCCATGGTGGCTTCGGCACCCATCATGGAGAGTTGGCTTGGCTTTCATGTCTCGAATAATTTTCTTCCCATTTTTCTTATTCGCTTTCTTTTGTTTCTTGGCTAAATTCTAATTCCATGAGTAAACCAGATCATGTCTCTCTTTTTCACGAGAGTTACTAAGTAGCAACTTGCGTCTCTCCATGGTGGCTTCGGCACCCATCATGGAGAGTTCTAGTTCCTTAATTATGTCTTCTTTCTTCGGAAACGCGATCAAGTTCTTCTTAATCCATGTCTCCTTTTTTTCCTTTCTTTTGTTGTTTTTGGGAAGCCCTATGATCGCCCTTGTCGAGCGCGGCCGAGAAATGCCTTTCTTCGGAAACGCGGTCACTAGTTGGCAATCAGTTTCTTAATTCATATCTCATTTTATTTACCATCTTTTTCTTTTCCTCGGAAACGCGGTATTCAGTCAATTTACCCTTTTTACTTTTTTGGGGTTTTGTGCAAAAAAATGCTTTTGGCTTGGAAACGGTTACCGCCTCCACGCGGTCCGAGCTGGTAACGTTTTGTAGACACACACACACACATTTACCAATCGTAAAGTTAGTCACTCTCAAAGGTTCGTGTACTTGTGTGTGTGTGTGTGTGTGTACAGGCGGCTAAATGGCAACCATTGTATCTCGAAATGTTTTTGACTGTACGTGGTGCAGTGGCTAAATTTGAAGGGATTGACTTGCCTATCACCTCCATGTGGTTCCCTTCGGGCAATGTCACCGTTTCATTGGTCTTCTTAAGTCATTTTCAACTAAAGGATGGCTACCCTGGTTGGCTTGCGATTTGGGTCTACCAGTGATCGGTGATAGCTAAACGATAGGTAAACAAACTGCTTGCCGAGGTTTGGTCGTTGAGCGGAGGATTGAGTCGTTGAATTGAGGATGATTGGCCTCTCGCGTAGGTATCATCTTCTATAACACCAATTATTCCGGTAAACTCGCGATTTCATTTCCTGCTTCGGCGTCTCTCACTGCACAATTTAAGAAGGAATAATGGAGGGGGTGATGACCATAGATGCCGCCTCAGTCTGGTATCTCTAAAAATGGTAATGTGAGGCTGTCTGATGCAACTAGGACGTAGATTGGAACTGAAACCTTAGTGGAATTGCTTGCTCCTTTATAGCTATGTCAGGGGATCTGTGTCTGTTTGGGGCGTTCGTAGGGGTGCTTTGCTACTTGTAAAACCGAATATCTTACTGGAGAGTGGGGCTGGAAACTAACTGCACGTGTTGTCTTTTCAGTTGCGAAGTCGTCTTCGTGTAACACCTTTGATGGTAAATGTTAACCGCCCGTGCAAACTTTGTCGCGTGGCTAGGCTGTTGTTGTTGTAGTAGTAGTAGTAGTTGTTGTTGTTGTTGTTGTGGTGGTGGTAAGGGGAAATTTCCTCGTGTTGCTGCTCCTATAGTCCTATGCAACCAAAGCGACGAAACAAAGGGCGAGGTCAGGAGCCCTGCGCGTACCGACATTTATGTCGGGAGGCAAGTGCAACGACTGCGCGAAAGGACGTGTTGGGAGATGAGTTGGGAATGCCTGGCGAAAAAGGTTGGATTTGACCGAGAATTGCTTAGAGATAGATATATGGATTTCTAATTTGATTAAGATGTTGTGTGATACGGAAGATGTCCTGTTCGAGTATGGTACCCTCTTCTCGTTTCGGGAATTGTTGCCGGTTCTTCTGTAGAGCACAACACAAAAAGTATAAGAAATCCTAATCTTATCTCAAAGCTGAAGGTCATTCCAACCTGTAAAAGCCATGCATACCTCAGACTATGAACCTGCCCAATGGTAAAACTATGTCGAGTGACTAGGGATGTTGTAAAAGCAGCAGTTTTATTTTGCTGGTCCTGCTGCCGATACTACTCCCTACTCCATGCGACGAAACAAAGGGGTTGCGAGCAACCCTGCGTGTTCCCACATATTTTGTGGGGACATAGGCAATGCTCATTTTAAAGATTAGTACGGAATGAGCTCTAGATGCTGCAGCTTTTTGTTGCAGGCCCTGCAGCAACTTTTGCTCAATCTTTACTATCTTCCATTTTCCACCCCCTTTTCGGTACTTCCTGTTGCGTCGTCGTTTCACCCATACCAATATATTTTTACATGGAGATTCGGCGGATGCTGCAACGGTAACGACTCCTTCATGTTGAAGGAGGCATTTGGCCTGAAACGGCTGCCGCCTCCCCGCGGTTCAGGCTGGTAACGCTATGTACACACACACATTTACCAATCGTAGAGTTAGGCACTCTTAAAGATTCGTGTAGATGTGTGTGTGTACATGTGGCTAAACGGCTAAACCAGAAGTCGTGCCGCTTTTAAAGTCGAAAGGCGGCCATGATGGCTTGGGCACCCATCATAGCCAATGGCTTTTTTATAAATCCTATGAAAGGCCGTGGTGGCGTCGGGACCCACCACGGTTGGTCTTTCTTGAGAGAAAGGAAAAATCGGTTAAACGATATCTAATCCGCTAAAGTTGACAAAGAATCTAGGCACTTCGGCTCACTACGATAGCTACTGACCTTAACGTGGTTTAGTGGCACGAGCTCCCACTACGATAGCTACTGACACTCTTGTTTATATGTATGACAGAGGAAGTGACCAACAGGTAGCTTGTGTTCGAGCTTGAAAAAGCTGTGAAGGCAAAAAGGATAGACCGTTCGCCCCGGCGAATGACGTCAATGACCCTCGTGGTCACGTGGAAAGGATGGCTTGGCCCCCTCCTTCTTCCTCTCCGAGTCGCTGATTGAGAGGAGGAAGGTAGGGTTATACTCGAGGCAGTGTACGGGATGAGTGATAGCAGCTTTCAACAGCAAAACGCAGGAAAAGCGGTCTTTCACTCCCTCTTCCGAACCGCAATAACGATGCTGGTTTGGAAATGGAGCCAAGTGCGCTTCTGCTGAAACGCTGCTGTTTCTCTTTTCCTTAGTTTGCTGCTAAGAGGGTACATTCATCTGGGAGAGAGAGAGAGAGAGAGAGAGAGAGAGAGAGAGAGAGAGAGAGAGAGAGAGAGAGAGAGAGAGAGAGAGGTGAGTTCCCTTCTCTCTCCCAAAGCGCGCATTTCCCGAGTTTTGGACTTGTAGCTTCGTGCGAGACTGTATGTCTCGTCACCCTCTCCACGGCAAATAGACTCACGACAACGGTAGATCGTGAGGAAGTGGAACTCTGCATCCCCTCAGCAGTTTTAGGTGACCTCAGTCAAAAACTGAAATCGAGAGAAAATTTCACGGCGAGGGGTCGAAACTTTTAAGTAGACTATTCGCGAGTCGAGGTTGAAAAAGGCGGATTTTTCCGCTTTTTGACAGAAAATTAGAGCTTTTTCCCCTAGTTGTTGAGTATGTGGTTTGTTTTCGATTCGGTGGGAGGTTATCTCAATGGGGCGGGTGCTCGGCTGCCTAAAACGTTTACGAGGAAAGCTGAATTTGAGAAAAAACTTTCCCCCGAGTTGAACATTTGACCACCTCGCAAGAGGATAGACCGTTCGCCCCAGCGAATGATGTCAATGACTCTCGTGGAAAGGATGGCTCGGCCCCCTCCTCCTTTCTCACTGAGTCGGTGCTGGTTGAGAGGGAAAAAGGTGGGTTTATACTCGAGGCAGTGTAAGGGGAGATAGAGAGAAAATGATGGGTGTTAAATAACGCCAGAATACCTCACTTTCTTTTTTTTTCTCCTAGTAGCTGCTTAGAGTCTGCGTCTACCTAATATATTAAAGTACTCACAATTCATGGATATTGTCTCGATATAGGTTGCAGTAACTGAGTAGAAGGCATTAGAGTTAAATTTAAATTTTGCCACAACGTTTAGTACTGAAAATTCTTTTAAATATTTTTCACATCTTGCGGCGTTGCCCAGCCCGTTGCTCGCGTATCGTTTAATGTGGCTTGCGCATTAAGATTCATCACGTTTATTAAAAATAAGTTTATTAAAAATAAGTTTATATAAAAATAAGTTTGTTTAAAATAGTTAGGCACCGTATTATCTTTTCAAGACTTCGCCATTCTTCAAAATGCTTCTACAGAAGAACTTAAAATTTTGAAATCTTTATATATAAAAACACTTAAATTTACACTTAACATCCAAAAGACTTCTTTGGCACTCCTGATTGCCTGAACTATCTATCTCCTTTTCTTTTTCTTTTTTATTAATTTTTTGTTTATTTATATATATTTATTCTTTTTTATTCCTAATATTACACAAACTTACTTCTAATTTTGACTTTTTTATACTTCACACTTTTTTTATTGATATTTTAATTTAGTTCATCAACTCGTATATTGTTAACATTTTTATTTATTTAATTAAAGGTACTGAAGTGAGGATGTAGTGTAATAATACGAAACGTTTACCAAAGAATTTTCTTTTAGTTTTTTTTTATTGAAGATACGTTCCCTAGGAACTCCCATTACTGATATATATATATATATATATATATATATATATATATATATATATATTATATACGTTTTTGTTTTTATTATTATAATATATATATTATATGATATATATATATATATATATTATATATATATATATATATATATATCTATATATTATCTTTCTTCTTCTTCATCTACCCTTTTCTCCCCAAGACTGGTAAGTTGTTGCGCTACTTTAAAAAAGAAAGCAGTAAAGAATATGACAAAGTCGAAAAAAAGCCCAGCCTTACCGCCCCCTCTGTAACCATTAATTTAGTAAGAACTCGTCGCAGTCTAAAAAGTCACCCTAGAGCTTCACGGGACCCGCGACGGACCCCACTATGGTAAATACAATATAATATATATATAACTATATTATAATATATATATTATATATATTATATATATTATATATATATATTATATATATATATTATATATATATATTATATATATAATATATATATATATATATATATATATATGGGTCTAAAATTAATGGATATGAAATGAGTCAACTTGTTTCTTGGTTCAAATATTGTAAATTTCTTCTCCTTTTTTTATTCTATTTTTACTAAGTTTAAATACCATGAAAATAAGTAATTTCCACATAAAGTAATTTAACAACTTTATAATTTATAGTGTTAATGTAAAGGCCATTCATTAGGTGTCATTTAACACATGGAGAAAAATACAATAATTTTTTTTTTTTTTTTTTTTTGGGGGGGGGGGCAAAAAAAAATGGTAAGAACTTCACTACAAACTCATGCAATCTTTATTGCATGATCTTTTACCTTGCCATCCGTAGATCATTCTCTTTATATCACATTTTAGCTCCATCATCTTAAAAGACATATATAAGATTTTTAATCAATAATTATTACCCCCCCCCCCATTAACGTATATGCCTTGCTGTGGGAGGGGGGGGGGTGTTCAGATACCTTTTGCTAAGTGTATCTGCGTTAGACACATTTAATGGTTTTACTTCATTTCCCCCCTTCATTTTGTTTAGTGGTTCTCCTACATCCTCCTTATATGTTTCATAGTAAATTATTATTATTATTATTATTATTATTATTATTATTATTATTATTATTATTATTATTACAGTTGTAGCTGGTTTTGGGTCCCGCTACCGCTTATTTTTACCATAGATATGCTCATGCATTTCTTGGATTTCCGTTGCATGTTTGAGCACCGTATCCCCAGTTATGGGGAAATAAGGGACAGATGATTTATTATTATTATTATTATTGTTATTGTTTTTGTTGTTTTGTCATTATTATTATTTATTTTTATTTTTTAGATTTTCTTATTGCTGTCATTATTTTTGTATTTTATACGTCCCGTTCTTTCCCCAGTTTCCCTACATATTCCTGATCTCTTATAGGAGTCGCCCCAGTTTCATCTTGAATCCTGGTGGATATCGAGCTGATATCGCTGTGCATATCTTATGCCCATTTTGTCCTCTTTCCCCCGTGTGTAAGGATACAGGTCAAAAACCTGTTCTCGCCTTTCTCTGGGCCGCCTATAGTTGGGGACCCGAACCTAAACTAAACAGTGAGGAGGTTATCCAACACTTGGGTGTGAAATCTTGGGCTTCTCGTCTTATTCGTGTCTTGCATGGCTATTATTTTGTCCTCTTTGGGACTAGGCGCGGAGTTCCAGGGAGCTTTTAAGAGGCAGAATCCATAGGCCACTCTACTTGGTGGGGTTTCGGGGAGGGAGGTTTTATGCTTTGGACTTGTGGTTTGCGTGGTTACGCTACCAGGAGATATATTATTTACATTAATCATGGATGTTATTGTATTTATGTTCATCTATTGAGGTGCTGAAGTTTTCTTTATGGGTAAAAATATAAAACCTTTAAAGAAAGACTAAAATCAACATCAGTCTGACCTCAAACCAGGTGGCTTCCTGGATACTTCAAGTTCAGAGTACAACAGAGGCTTCGACGCCCATGTTAATGAAATGGTTGGTGTGAGGACTTCTCTCACCCAACTGTAAGTCCCATATGACGTTTCTGTTTCTGGGACTACCCCTTCTTGACCAGCAGAGGCTGTTACGGCTTCAACGTTCAACCCGATGATTTTATTGTCACACCAACCAACCCAGGAAACCCCGCGCCAGCAGGGTCTACCACCTAGAAATCCGCATAAGATAAACGATACCGCGATCGTGCTCTCGGATCACCCTCTGGGAGTCCCCGGTCCAAACTCCTATTCCCTTTCCTTTTATCTGCTTTCTGACACCACGTCCATTGACTGCGGTAAGCCATTTTATCCTCAGTGACACATTGGAGGATGTTCTTTAATCCACTGAGGTACTGGATACACCGATAAGCAACGGTTCAACCCTGGTTCATGTCGCCCCCAAAGTGTCAAATTTTAACCTCTACAGTTTCTGGGATAGGTCCCGATTATCTCCAAACCGGATGATGATCGTATCACCCCCGAGGTACGATATACGCTCCGGAGTTTCGTTCGGACACTACCTAAGATATATTGGCCCATTTTCAAAAAGACATGTTCCAGTCGTCAATGTTTACAGGTTCCCTCATCATACGAGCACTTGTCCTAATCTTAGGAAACATGTGGATGTTGAGGATGATTTAGATGATATCTTCGGATAGAGCACTTCTTTGGAAACCAAGAACCTCTCTTGTTCCAAACAGAGAGGTCCCCTCATATCCCTTCTGCGTGATCCTCTCCTTCCTCCGGGATTCGAGATCTGATTGGTGGGCCGTTGAGTTGTTCTCGGGATCTTATTGTAATGTCTTCCTAGATGGCGCCTGAATCTCATCACATTCATGACTATTTTCACGGATAACCGCGAAAGTTGATTAATTATATATTTTCCTATTAATTTAACAAATTTCCTCCATTGGAATTGTAGTGGCTATTTCCCAAATTATGAGGAATTAACAAGACTAATTGAAGCACATCACCAGAAGGCTATTTGTCTTCAGGAGTGGTAACTACGCCACCGTGTCCTTTTCCCATCATCCACATACAGGGAGTTGGTCTCCCTGAATCGTGGAGCTAACGCCCGATCCTACTTCACGAATCTACCATGTTCACTTGGATTCCACTCTCGACTCTGTTACATGCGGTGGCAACTAGAATCCACCTTGAATCACCGCTTCATCTGTCCTTAGTGTATCTGGCACCTAGCTGTCCATACACTAAGGAGACCATTCTAACATTGTTCGGAAATTTGCCAATGTTAGTCCTAGGTGATTTTAACCTTCGTCATCCATTTTGGGATGACACTATAGCATCTCTCCAATGCTGATTGGATACTTGGAATCTTAAAAGAATTCTCTTTGGGTTGCTTAAACACGGCTCTTCCAATGTTTGAACGTTTTGACAAGGTTACTTCTTCCTGTGTCAATATCTCATTTTGCTCGATTTAAGCTAGTTGAAATCGATTGCATGACCTCTTTCGGTACCTCACCTCTAAGACATGAGGTGCGGACAGGAAGACTGTGCTTCACCTCTACATTATGTTCTGAATGGTCAAATTTGTTTATAGTTGTGCTATATATGGGAAGAGCATCCAAGCGTATCGTCGCCTCCTTAACCCAATTCAAAACGAGGGTGTGAGCATTGCAACAGGTGCATTTCGATCATCGCTGAAGTAAAGCCTGAAGGTGGAGACTGGGATGATGCCCTTGTCCCTGCAGAGTGAACAGCTCATGTGTTCCTTATTCCTCCGTATTCAGATCCCAGCTTTCTCAGCCTTGCCCCGTTTAATAGAAATTTTCCGACACAGTCCTGCATATTGGCCGTTCATTGAGGTTGTGACCCCCATTTTTAATTTTCTCGGCCTCCCTTTGCGATTGGTTTTGCGCTACAATTTCGACAACGTTCATGCGAAACGTCGTTGCTGTCTGTTTCGGGATACAGCCTCAGCCAAAGCTGAGGCACATCCGGCGAAGTTGAGGGGGTCACGTGATCCTTACAAGAAAGATCGCGTGATCCTTACAAGGAAGATCGCGTGATCCTTACAAGGAAGATCGCGTGATCCTTACAAGAAAGATCACGTGATCCTTACAAGGAAGATCACGTGATCTTTACAAGAAAGATCACGTGATCCTTACAAGAAAGATCGCGTGATCCTTACAAGGAAGATCACGTGATCCTTACAAGGAAGATACGTGATCCTTACAAGGAAGATCACGTGATCCTTACAAGAAAGATCGCGTGATCCTTACAAGGAAGATCACGTGATCCTTACAAGGAAGATCACGTGATCCTTACAAGAAAGATCGCGTGATCCTTACAAGGAAGATCGCGTGATCCTTACAAGGAAGATCGCGTGATCCTTACAAGGAAGATCGCGTGATCCTTACAAGGAAGATCACGTGATCCTTACAAGGAAGATCACGTGATCCTTACAAGAAAGATCGCGTGATCCTTACAAGGAAGATCGCGTGATCCTTACAAGGAAGATCGCGTGATCCTTACAAGGAAGATCGCGTGATCCTTACAAGGAAGATCACGTGATCCTTACAAGGAAGATCACGTGATCCTTACAAGGAAGATCACGTGATCCTTACAAGAAAGATCGCGTGATCCTTACAAGGAAGATCGCGTGATCCTTACAAGGAAGATCGCGTGATCCTTACAAGGAAGATCGCGTGATCCTTACAAGGAAGATCGCGTGATCCTTACAAGGAAGATCGCGTGATCCTTACAAGGAAGATCGCGTGATCCTTACAAGGAAGATCGCGTGATCCTTACAAGGAAGATCACGTGATCCTTACAAGGAAGATCACGTGATCCTTACAAGGAAGATCACGTGATCCTTACAAGAAAGATCGCGTGATCCTTACAAGGAAGATCGCGTGATCCTTACAAGGAAGATCGCGTGATCCTTACAAGGAAGATCGCGTGATCCTTACAAGAAAGATCGCGTGATCCTTACAAGGAAGATCGCGTGATCCTTACAAGGAAGATCGCGTGATCCTTACAAGGAAGATCACGTGATCCTTACAAGAAAGATCGCGTGATCCTTACAAGGAAGATCGCGTGATCCTTACAAGGAAGACCATGTGATCCTTCCAAGGATGATCATGAATAAAAGGATCCAAGAATATTAGAGGACGTGATCCTTAAAAGAAAGATCGTGACAAAAGGAAACCCTAGGAATAATCTGGACAAAAAAATTTGCGCGAAGAACTTACTTCATTCAAAAATGAACACCGACCTTGTAAAGAACAAGCAACTAAGGTGGTATGAATAAATTCTTAATGTGACATAAAACAATCTCTTTTATGATTGCTTAGTGAAAGAAATAACTTGTGCTTATTTAGTAGATTCACGAAAAAAGAAAATGTTAAGAATATTAAAAAAAGAGGAAGACGAGTTGCTTTTTTTCAAAGAAGATACAATATCTCTCTGGATATTTTTCCGACTAGATAGATGAATGTAGTTGGAGTTTTTGAGTTATTGAAAACAACTATGTTTTCTCCGCCCAAATTAAACTTTTTTTTTAACGTTCAATATGCTTTAGATGATTAAGTTCAAAGGTGAAGTAAATTGTAATTATTATTATCATCTAAATAAATATATGATAATAATAATAATAATTAATAATGAATAAATTAATATATGATAATTATAATATAATAAGTAATTAATAATAATAATAATAATAATTGTAGTGGTACACGTAAATTTAAATTTCGGTATTGTGAAAGGTTAATATTTGTTTAAAATTAATATTATATAATATATATATATAAAATATATAATATATATATAATATATATATATATATATATATATATATATATATATATATATTATATATATATATATATATTATATATATATATATATATATATATAAAGAAATTTATGTTTAGTACACATCCTTATAAAATATATAAACTTTATGCTGCATACATATGATTTTTTTTATTATTGTTTTGTGCAGAGACTCCTTGGCGATGCTGGTGAAGAAGAAAAAGGTTCCAAAATGAAAAGTAGTTCAAGAAGGAGGCCTCAAACGTCAGTAACTCTTGATCAAACCATTAAAAAGAGTCATCTGGAAAAGTTTAGTTGCAGATTTTGTAATTTTAGTTTTAAAAGCAAAGATGAGTTGAAAAGCCATTTAAAAACGCACAACAAAACAAAGTTTAAATGTGTCCATTGCAATTATGAATGTAATTTAAAATGGAGTCTAAAGAGGCATTTGCTAATTCACAGCAATGAAAAATTGTTTAAATGTTCTGAGTGCAGCTATGAATGTAATGATAAAGGAAATTTAAAATTCCACTTGCTAAATCATAAAAATATAAAGTTATTTAAATGTTCTGAGTGCAGCTATGAATGTAATCGGAAAGATTACTTGAAAATACATATGCTAAAGCATCGAAATGTAAATTTATTTAAATGTTCCGAGTGCAGTTATGAATGTAATAGGAAAGGAAGCTTGAAATCACACATGCTCTTGCATCAAAATGTAAAGTTATTTAAATGTTCTGAGTGCAGCTATGGGTGTAATCATAAAAGAAGCTTAAATATACACATGCTAAAGCATCGAAATGTAAAATTATTTAAATGTTCTGATTGTAGCTATGAATGTAACCGGAAATACAGCTTAAAACAACACATGCTAAAACATCAAAATGTAAAGTTATTTAAATGTCCTGAATGTAGCTATGAATGTAATGAGAAAAGAAGTTTAAAAATCCACTTGCTAAATCATGAAAATGTAAAGTTATTTAAATGTTCTAATTGCAGCTATAAATGCAATCTGAAGGGAAGCTTAAACAGACACATGCTAAAGCATCGAAATGTAAAAATTGTAAGGATTGCTGACCTTTTCGGTGGTGGGAGAGATCTCTGTGAGACTTGAGTTCCGGTGTGGCTTCTCTGTGACCAAAATGATTGGAGAGAGGAAGGCCACTGTGGAAGTCTTGTCTCTCAGAGCGAACAAACATCAACTGAGAAAACTCATGAAAAGGAGAAATATTAAAAAAACATTCCAGGAAATCGGAAGTCCTAGTGCCGGCCCTTCCTCAGTGGGTGAGGGGGGACGGAGCTCGGATGAGCACATCAACCTATCTCTCAAAAACAGAAGTCAAACCAGAAAAGGTTTGAGAGCCACTAAGACCCGAGCTCGACTTCCACCAGATGAGTCCGTCAGATGAGTCATTGAAATTCCTGATTCTTTAGTTTACCAATCAAACAGAAAAATGCATGACCCCTAGAACCGTATGAGGTGCATTAGATATGATAAAAGGGGATAAAAGAAAGCTAGAAATATTTTTGCTGTTTCACGTACAGCAGACACAAAGCATTCCCAAAAAAAGACACAAGCAGGAGAGCAAGAAATATGCTCGAAAAAAGAAACATCATAGATCCAGAAAGAACTTGAGAAAATTCCAGATATGAGATTCTAAATGTAATCACTTACCTAACATAAAGAAAAGGAAAGACTGTCATCATGTGTGGGATCAGAATTAGCAACAATTGAATAAATTGAAGTAGATGAAATATGTAGATGCTAATAGAAGTGATTAGAGAAAACGAAGAAGAACTGTGCTCAGCAGAGAGAGAGGTGGATGTGGAATTCGGAGAAAAATGAATATTTAATGCTGTGCTATTATGTTGGAGAACTTCTACCTGAAAAGAAAAACAAATCAGAGTTTTGGAAATATGTATCAGAAAAGAAAGAAAAATGTTAATAACTATTGGGAATTTATCAGATATATCATGCCAGTAATAACCTAGTAAATAGGAAAAGTAAATAATCTGTCAAAAACAGGCCATATTAAATTATAATAAAGAAAGAAAATTCAAATGGGGAAAAAAGAAAACAAAGCTACCTCCTTCAACGATGAAGTATTTTAAGGAAATTAAAGAGAGGGCTAGAAATATAGTAGATGGATGAATTGGGAGCCTAACACGTGAAATAATTTGTATAAAATGAAAACAGATGTCAATAGAATCATTATACTCTATCCAAAGAGTAAAACATGTGAAAAAGAACACACCGGAAGTAAGAAAAAAAAGTACAGATGGAAATTACAAAAAACAAAGAAATGAAAAGGAGGAAAGGGAAAACCGGGATGAAGTAATGCTCATCAACATTAGTAGCCACCAGTCGGTGGAAGAAGATCGAAAAGAGAATCAAGAGGAAGAAGAAAGAATGATAGAAGGGAATCTATGCGAAGAACCAATGGATGAACTAAAAGACATCCCAAACAATGAAAGTCTAGTAAATGTAAGCGAAGATTCAATACAGGATCTTTCAAACTATAGTACACCACGAGGAAGAAGATAATGAGAATCGGGATAGAATTGAGGGAAACAGTATATACAAGAGAACAATAGATGAAATTGGTTACCAAAAAATTGCCCTTACAGATAGGAAGACTCCTATTGATAGGTTTTGCATAAGGCGACAACAAAATAAAAAAGATACCAATTGGTATAAATTGAACAAGAATATAGGGTTAGCCAATAGGGCATTAGATAGAATATTGCCACTTAATTGTGACATTGCAGAGTTAAATAGACTCTATTATGTAACGGGAAGAGCCATAGCAGATATGATGGTAGTTAAAGAGACAAAAAGAAAAGGAATGATTAGAAAACCACCTTGGAAATTTAGATTAGAAAAAGAGATACAAAAAATAAGAGGAGAAATATCGATATTAACAGCTTATCAAAAAAACGAATTAAGAGTGGAAATTACTAAGAAGCTAGCAGAGAATATAATTAGAAGAGAAAGAGTAATTCAAGGCAACAAAATGGTACATGCCATTGCGATGAAAAAACTAAATCTGGCAGCTAAAAGTAAAAAACTGCGAAGATATGAAAAAAATGAAAAAAAAAAATTCAGAACAAAGTTTCATCAAGACCAAAGAAGGTTATATAGAGAACTGAAAAATGATAACATAATAATAAAAAACCCACCAAAAAAAGTAGGAAGTAGATCAGTTCTGGAGGAATATCTATGAGGACAATAGAGAGCATAATGCTCAAGCAGATTGGAAAAATGAAATTATTAACAGCCAGATAACAAACAACATAGAGAGAATGAGGTTTCCACCTATATTGAAGAAGGAAGTATAAGGCAAGCCATAAAAAACTGGTAATTGGAAGTCCCCAGGACCTGATAAAGTTCATAATGTTTGGCTAAAGAAAATTACAAGCCTAATGGAACCACTTGTGAAATGCTTAAACGGATTAATTGAAGGGGAGGAACCCCTGCCAGAATGGCTAACGACTGGATTCTCTGCATGCTCATATACTCTGTTTGAAATTACTCCAGTTAATGTTTTATATACAGTAGGAAGGCACGTTATTGGTCTATATTTAGATGGATTTTTAGTCTCCATCGATTTTGGGATCAAGATTGTATATGAGCATGCAGAGACCACCAACATAATAAATGAAAAACAAAAAGGTTGTGTTAGAAATGCAGATGGTACTAAAGATCAATTATAATCAGCAAAATGGTAATGGAAAATATTAGACAAAAACAAGAACATCTCAGTATGGCTTGTATTGATTATATCAAAAGGCTTACGACAGTGTTCCCCATAGTTGGATTAAGGAAATTTTAAAAATATATAAAATAAGTGACACCGTTGTAAATTTTATAGACAGAGGAATGGAACAATGGAAAGTTAACTTGAAACTAAATCATGAGAAAGGTTGTATTAAAATAAAAAATGTTAGAATAAGGAGAGGTATTTTCCAAGGAGATTCTCTCTCTCCACTATTATTTATACTCGCCATTAACCCCCTAAGTAATCTTATAAATAACATTGAAAATGGTTACAGGATTAATCCAAGAAATGAAAAGAAACCAAAAATAATCTCATCTATTCTACATGGATGACCTAAATTTATATTCACCAAATAGGGAGGAAACTACCAGACAGATAGAGATCGCAAAAAAATTCTAAGATGATATAAATATGGAATTTTAGTTGGATAAGTGTGTCTTTCTCTCACTTAAAAAGGGAAGAAGAGTAGAGAGTGAGAGCATCATGCTGGATCAAACTACCATCACCTAGCTACAACAGGAAAATACATATGGTATAGAAGAATCAGAAAAAATTGAACATAAAAAAATGAAAGAGAAATTGAAGAAAGAATTCTTTAAAAGAACAAAATTAATATTAAAATCAGAATTAACTGCAAAAAACAAAGTAGAGGCCATTAAAACGTTTGCGGTACCAGTCATCTTATATAGCTGCGGGATAATATATTGGTATCAAGATGATCTGAACCAACTTGACATCTCGGCCAGAAAAATGCTAAATGCACATAAGATGATCTACAAGGGACAAATATTATCTCGATTGTACTCAACGCAAAGAAGGAAGATTGGGAATGGTGGAGCTGGATCAGGTATACAAGAAAGAGATCATCGGAATAGGTGAATACCTGGAGAGCTCAACAAAATTCATACAGTGGTGTGTCTGCATGAAAAAAAGCAAACCGGACTCGACCTCCATTATAAAAGAAGAGAGACTACATGCAGGCATATAACAACAGATCGGGTCCAGGGATGGAAAAATAAGAATGAAATATCTTGAAAAAGACAGATATGGGGAGAACAGAAAACAAAAAGTAAACTAATGAAAAAGTCCAGCAATGGCAAAGGCCATAGCAAAAATTTTGCGGTGAGTCACCATGGCTGTCGACGTTGGGCATATGCCGTGAAGGCTTACTTAAAGCAGAAGAGGAAAAGAATGATATAGCAGCGCAAGGTCCCTATGACTTATTGATCATGTAGAAACACATTGAAAAGAAAACATCAGTGACAAGATGTAGAGTATGTGAGTAGGATGCGGAATCGGTTTCTCACATGGCGTCAAGTTCTACTGAATTGTCATCTGTATACAGAAAGACACAACACCATCTTTAGTCATACTTTTCAAATTGTGCCAGAAGTATAATATCAGATTAGAAGTGTCAACTACTGGAAACGCAATCCCCCAGTAAGAAGAAAATGAAGAGGCGTTGATACATGATTGTGCTATCCCAACTGATATAACAGTCACCCATAATATACCAGACATAGTAGTGAAAGATAAGAGGGAACAGAAATGCTATTTAATAGAGGTGGGAGTTCATTAGACAATAACTTTCAGGCGAGCTTATAAACGTGAAAAATTAATGCAAAGACTGAAGCACATGAAATAAGAGAATGTGGGGGTGATGGTAATAGTGATCCCACTGATAGTGGGTAGGAGCACTACAAGGTAATCTCCTCGACATCTGAATCGAGTGGGGTTTACCAGTTTTGAATTGAGCAAAATGGTGATTAAGAAGAGCTCCTAGGACTTGTGCTGGGATGTGGATAATATAAAAGGGATGACCTTATGGTCAAGGTTTGACCACGGTCGTCTAAAAAAAAACCTATAAATGGGAGAAAAAAAAAAAAAGTAAAGGTATTTAAATGTTCTGAGTGCAGCTACGAATGTAACCGTTAACAAAACTTAAACATCCACTTGCTAAATCATGAAAATCTAAAATTGTTTAAATGTTCTGAGTGCAACTATGGATGTAATGTTAAAGGAAACTTTAAAAAAACATGTTTGTGCATCGAAATATCAAGTTATTTAAATGTTCTGAGCGCAGATATGGATGTAATTATAAAAGTGATTTAAAAAAAAAAACATATTTAATAAGCATAGAAGTATGTAGCAATTAAACGATATAATTAATGAAGAGGTAAAGTAATTCTTAAATAAAATAAAGGTTTCGTCAGAGTCCGAATACTCCCCCACTGTAACCGTAGCCTATTGAAGCAGAGAGACTGACAGAAGTTGTAAGGAGCCTCTCTCTCAGCAGATATTGGAATGACTTTGGACTCGATTTTGTGCTTTGATGATTCTGAATGAAAGACGTAAGACTCCTGCAGAAGACATCAGAAATTAAATTAAAGAATTGGACCAGGGAGAGACTTGCAAATAAGTTTGTGTTTAATGGTTGAAACTATTTTTACTCGTTTATTATTAAAAATAAATTAAATATTTTCTATTGCACCTAAAATTTTAAAAAAAATTAGAATAAAAATTAAATTTAAAATAAATAAAGGCATTGCTGACTCAGTTGAATTTTAATTTAATCCTTTTTATTTACAAACTAATTACGTTTATAACTTTAAATTAATTACACTTTTAAACAAAACTAAGACTGAACAACATGACACTCGCAAGTCGAGAGGTAATTCTCTTCTCTACTAATTAAAGTTTTTAGTAATCTTCTTCTTCATCTACCTTTTTCTCCCCAAGACTGGGGGTAAGTTGCGTATATGCATCTGATAAGGAAAGCAGTAGAAGAACATGACAAAAGTCGAAAAGAAAGCCCAGCCTTACCACCCCCTCTGTATCACTAATTAGTAAGAACTCGTCGAAGTCAGAAAATCCACCCTAGAGCTTTACAGGACCGCGACGGATCCTCACTATGGTAAATCGTCAAGTGTAGGGTTCATCCCCTGGCTCAGGTGGGCCACAACCATACCCCTTCACAAAACCCCGCCATTCTCTCCTATCATGCACCTTTCTTCTCGCCTCTGCCAAACTCTCATTTCTCTCCTGCAAACATTCCTTTACTGATTCAATCCACTTTTTCTTCGGTCTCCCAGCCGGTCGGTTCCCAACACACTCAACACTATACATCCGCTTAACCAACCGACTATCATTCATCCTTTCCACATGACTAAACCATCTCAACATAATTTCATTTATTCTCTCTTTCTTCACACCACACAACTCTCTAATACGTTCATTCCTCATTTTATCAATTCTTCTCACACCTAACATGCTTCTAAGATTTTAGTAAGTTTTTAGTAATCCAGTTCAAAAATAATTTAATTCCTATTACGTAAAAATTGTAATTATAATATCTTTGCACAAAATTTAATAGTAAAAAAAAAATGAAAAAGAAACCAAAGTTTATATTAAAATTTATCCACAGTAATCCAAATTTTAATTTTAAATGAGTGATGAATGCAACTCTTCATCTTGTTTTCTACTTCTTAATCTCGACTCTATTTAAAAGTCTTAATCAAATTTATTTTCCTTGAAGTCACATCGGTTATGTTCTAATTTCTTTAAAGATTCAAAATTCAAGACTAAAAAATACTTTGAAGAAGCAAAAGTCAATCAGTGTTATGAAATATAATCAAAACTAAGCTTAATTAACGAAGAAACATTCAAAGCCAGTCTCGATTCTACTTTGTAGGTTTTGATTTGACGACAATTAACATATCAATAAAAAAAAATAACTTGAATGTGAAAAAAAGGCAATTTTTAGCGCTAAATACGGATTTACAAAATGTGTTGAACTAATAAAATTTGTCATAAACTCTTAAGTCATATGTTATGAACAAAATTATCAAATTTGTGTAAGTCTCACCTTAACAAATTTTAATATTTGTATTAAGGCCTAAGGCTAAGTTAGAAATTACTAACAATAAACAATCAATTAATAATAATAAAAATAATAATAGTGTCTCGCATTTGAAAAAAAATTTGAAATTAAACTCGTGGATATTCATTAAATAACATTAAATACATAATACATATTTTTTTCCCCTTAGAAAGAGAGAGAGAGAAAAAACATTGAATAATTCGTATCAAATAATTCATCGTCTTGAGGAAGGGTTGGATTTTGTTTCATCTTTAGGGTTGCAGGATGATTCCTTATGAGCTTAATGGAACAGTTCTTAAACTATGGAGAGGTTTAACTAGTAATAATTTACCTCCTTCAACTCATCGGATAGCATGATACGCAGAGACCTCCAGTGTCCTATGAATGTTCTCACTAAATAAAAATGGTTCACCTTCCCAGTTATTCATATTCCGAAAATTCCATATTGATTGGACGAACAGAAAAAATTGACAAAATAACATTTGTGAAGAACGGTTTTGATGGGTGTTGCAAGCTGGGTTTGCTGAGAATCGTGGCAGGTATCAAAAATCACAACTAAATTTTTGGTTATAAGATTTTTGAATAATTCAAGTTTCAAGTAATTTCGACAAAAGTTTAAGACTTTATCTCCAAATATCTGGAAAATGGTTTTCCTTCAAATGAAAATGTGAAGAAAAAACAAATAGAGACAGAAAGACGACCGAAATAGACATTTTAGAATTTTGGATAAAAAACTCCATCTTTCTTTTTATTTGAAACAAATCGGATTAAATTTAAGGAAAGCTATGTCCAAAGTTTCCCTTCCAAAATCGAAACCTCCCCTTCAGTTACACTGTGTTGCAACAAAGTCTTAGTTCATTATCTGTGTTGGTCTTATAGGCAAAGTATTTCGCATTACTGGAATTTGTGACTAATGCTTTGCAGTCAAAAAAGCATGAATATGTTAGAGTATTCGAATCATTTAAAAATAATATTAACAGTTGTGAAAGGTCATCATGATTCTGCTGACGCTGGAAGCCAAGATTTATTTGCTACTGCCCACAGAACTGCTGAGAGTACTGGAGTAGACTAGCAGATTCCAAGGATCGCAAGACGACAACAGCACCCATCAAACCCGCCAGTTTCAACTCGTTGGGAATTTTAGAAAACCATTCTCTTTATCCCTAAGAGTCTATTAAAAGTTTCTCTGAAGAAGCGATTTTCTGATGACTTTCAATTTCACAAAGTACTATTAGATGCTATTTAACATCAATGTCAAAAGAATATGAGGATCTTTCTGTAATGAAAGCAGTTTCAATAACTCTTAGAAACAATGACATCATTGCTTGTGTGTATGATCAAGAGTGGTGGCTGGATGTCATTATTGACATAAATTCATAAATTTAAAGAATAACGATATATTTGTTAAGTTCTATCACCCAACTGGACCCACAACATCGTTCAATATATCAGATAATGACATTGAAAAATGTAATAAGAAAACTCAGTCCCTCTGAATTTTCTACTGCTACAGAGAGCCGTTATAATATTTCTTCATCACTTTCAGAGGATATATCATTTTGTTAAACAAATACTCAAAATAGTTTGCATCTAATAGCATTATCTCTATAAAATATTAGCTTAAGTATCAGAAGTCAATTTGAACTACTTTAAAAACTATTTTTTTATAAATTTAAAAAGCATATTTTTTTTTTTTTTTTTTTGTAGGTAAGTAAATTTACATATTCAAAGTATTATTTTATAGTTCTTAAATCTCATTTTACATTTCTCGTAATTAATTATATGACAAAAGATTTACTCACAAAATAATAATAAGAAGAACAATAATGCCCATGCATAGCGTATTCTAGGAAATGTTGGATTTTGTCGACATTCTGAGGTTGTTTCTCTTAAATCACTTAGTTAATAACAACTATGTTTATTCAAGTTATTTTACCTAAATAGAGCTAATCAATTCTGTAATATTCCACCCTTTAAACTTCTTTCGCCAGAGATTAGACTTCACAATATATGGACAATTTTCAATATTCGAACTTTTGGACCCACCTGTAAAAATATTGTTGTTAAGGTCAAAATTGTAAATAATTCTTAACTCCTTAAACCATTGTTGGCTCTCGCTCTTCTTCAAGTTAATTTTGCACAACTCTTAAATAATTGCTCTCATCATTAATATAACCAAAGAGGGACAATTTCAGTCGATTCTTGGTCAAAGTTGACTCTCAAAATTCACCTGAAACCCTTAATTATATTTTAGAAAGAAAACTTTAATATGCAAAAATTGGGAGCTTATAATGTGTTTAACATCACAATACTTAAGAAACTTTTTTGTCTGAATTACCAGTACTTTGAGGTCTGAGGTAATAAAAGTAACTACAAACCCTTAAATGCTACCCAAGGTACAAAAATGATCACCCTATTGAAACCATTAACAATTGCACAATAATAATAAAATCAATTTAATTAATAATTAATATATAATTCATAATTATAATAATATGTTAATTATATTAATGAACCTTTTGTCAAATGGATCCATCAACATACTTGCAAAATTAATCATTTTTTGAAATGGTCCAGGGCAACCAATTATTTTTTTTTCTGAATCCGTTTTAATGATATAATATATATATATCTATATATATATATATATTATATAATATAATATATATATATAATATATAGTATATATAATATATATATATATAATATATATATGTATAATATAAATATATAATATATTATTATATATATAATATATACTATATATAAATATATTCTTGAATATATTCATGATAGTGTTAAAAATATATATATATATATTATTATATATATATATATATAGTATATATAATGATATTTATATATATAATATAATATATAATATATATATATATATATATTTATATATATATATACATATTGTAAAATTTAATAATTTCCTTCAGCAAATACGTTTAAATTTTAGTTTTTTTATTCCAATCTTTCTTTCAAAGTTAAAATAGCGATTTAAATTAGTTTATTCCTTAGAATCTAATTTTTTAGTTTATTTTGATTATATTTTTTTTAATTAATTAAGTAAATTAATTAAGTATATTAATTTATCTTTTTATAAGTTTGTTAAATTATTATTGTTATAGTTAAAACTCGTCCGTGGCTTTATTTATGTCAAATAAATTCAGTTTTATTTAAGTTAAGGTAACTTCTAGTTAAAAAACAATTCAAAGGAATCTTAAATTATTATTACTTATTTATTTATCATATTTAGCATAGAAATTGTAAGAATATTATCTTAATCTATATATTTTAGCATTCCAGATTGTAGAATCTTTGGTTAAAGAATCTAAAGCATGTGTTATTGGAACATAATTCAAGAAGGTATATTTAGTTCTTCAGAATGCAAATTTTCAAACTCTGTTTATTGAAGTTTTAAAGATGTTATGAAGTTCCAAACCAAGTTTAATTGATGAAGAATCTCAAGTAGGTTTTCAGAAGTTTTATTGTTGAAAAGCTTTTCTGAAGGATATATTATATAGTAATATATTATATATTATATAATTATATATAATATTATATATTTATTATATTTATCATATAGATCTCTATTATATATATATATATTATATAATTATATAATATATATTATATATTATACTTATATATATATATATTCTATAATATACTATATATATATTATAATACTATATTTACTTATTTTAATTTAGTTATCCTTAAACCATAAATGTTAAGTTAAGTTAATATATTTTAAATTATAAAATGTTTATTTTGTGTTAAGCTTTTTATATAGTTTAGTTGTATTAATTTATTACTTAATTTTAAATTGTTAGAAACTTCGTGTTTAACATAGTAGAAATTTATACTGGATAATAGTTGTAGTTTTAAACATCTGATAATTAACTGGAAGCTTGCTTCCAAATCTTTGGGTATACCCAAAAAGCTTATAAATAGTGGGATGCGATATATTAAAAACATATATCGATATACGATATTTTAAAAAATATCCAAACTTGTCCTCGATTTTCGGTCAAAAAATATCGAATTATACGGGTTAAAAATATCGTTTTTATATATATATTATATTATATATATACTATATATATTATATTATATATATATATATATATACAATATATTAATTTAATTTATAATATTAATATATATTATATCTTATATATTATATAATATATATATACTATTTTTTATATATAATAATATGCCATATTATATATTATATATATATATTAGATATTATTTATATATATTATCTATATATTTATTTGCATATATTGGTAATATTGAGACAGTAAAAGCCACATTGGGCCTATCGAGAATATTATATATTTATATATATTATATATATATTATATATATATATATATATATATATATTATATTATCTAAAATATATATATATATATATATTATATATATATAATAATATATTATATATATTATATTATATATATATTATATATTATTCAGTGGTGATCCAGTAACTTTTTACTACTCTCTCTCCTCTCTTTCTCTCTCTCTCTATATATATTATTATATATATATATATAATTTATATATAATATAATATATATATTATATTATAATTTTATTCTATATATATTATATAATATTAATATTTTTATATATTATCTATTTATATCTTTATATAATTATAATTAGGAAAATGCATGGTAGGTTGAAAGTCTTTATAATAAAGAATGAGAATTTTAAGACTAATTCATGCCAAAGGCAACAATATAAACAATTTTATAACCTAATCTCACAAACAATCTGCGCTATTACATCGAGCACGAAGGAGTCCCTCCATTTAATTATTTGAAAAATATCTCTTTTCTTTTAAATTTTAGTAATTTTTTATTTTTATTTTATGTTAATATTTCATTCATGATCTTATGGACCATCTTTCCGCAAAAATACGAGAATTTCTTATCGTATAAAATATGAAATTTGAAAAGAATTCGATGTTTCTATAATTATTAACCGTTGCTAATGACGAGTATAGGAGTCGACTCTCAATACTATATATATTAATATAATAATCATACTCGTAATATAATATTTAAATTATCATGACAGCTATATTAAAAGTATATGATGTACTACCGTACTATACACATCACCCATCCTAGTAACACGACTCCTATTATACTCAAGATGATAAGTGATATGGATAGCCTCGTGATATCTCAGACATATAAACTTTATAATCTTTTTTAGTAGCCTATTAGCTCGATCTGCACCTCCTTTGCTTTTGATAGTTTCATATCTAACTAATTGAAGAATTTCCATGTAGGACTCATAACATAATAATATATATATATATTATATTATATATTAATATATGCTTTTTTAAAGTAACACATATCCTGCCCTAAATTAGCCAGAGGGAGGTGGTTTTCACAGAAGGAATAAATGCTTCAGTAAAGTAGCAAATCATCGAAATAAATTAAACTTTCTTATTTAAAGATTAAATTTAAAATATTTCAAATTAACTTATATTTTTATGTAGTTCTTTGACATTATATAGAATATATACTTTCATTACTTTTTATAATATCTATTTTGAAAAGTATAATACGCAATATAAAAATTGCTCTTCCGCTATTGGCCTTTACTTCTTCTCTTGTATGATTATCATTTATCTGACCTCCTTCCATCCTCCTCCTAAGTCAGACAAATGTCCCCATCATCCAAACGCGACTGAAAATACACAAATTTTGCTTAAATTGTTATTTTAGGAAAAAGAGAGTGTCTTAGTTTTAGTAGTAAAGTACAAATATCTGTCGTTTCAGAACCGAAATAAAATATCGACTATATCGATTTTATCGGTTTGAAAAATATCATCGTTTTTTCGATTCTATCAAAAAAAAATATCAATATGATATATATCGGTCCTCTTGCGGCATCCCTAAGAAAAGGTTTTCCCAAAATTTACGGTTTTCCTTTTTATCATTGGTTTTCCATTGGTATTTTTGCTTAATAAGCATTGTGGTTTTCCGCAATATTTGAATCAGTTTCTCTGATAGTATTTATTTGGTTTTCTGGATAATTACTTGTTTTTTTTTTAGCAAAAGCCTTGTATTTGCTTATTAAGAGGATTTCTTACTCTTAAGTACTAATTTGGTTTTTCCCAATTTAGATCTGGTTTTCATTATAACCTTGTGTAATTTTGCTAGTATCATTTGACGGTGTCAAGTTTATTTACAAAGGTACTCATTTGGTTTTCCTATCCAATTAGATTGTTGGTTTTCCAGCATATACCTGTGTTAGTTTCTCTAATACATATTAAAGGTGTAAAGTTTCACTTTACTCAAAGGTACTATTTGGTACTATTCTATTGTTGTCTTCTGTAAATAAAGATTGGCTATGTTATTAAAATCCTTCATATTTAATATTGAGTATAACGATTCTCCACGCATTTCTCCGAAGAGTAAACTGTTAAACCTGAGCTACCATTAATATTAATTCTTGTAAATATACCATTAATAAATGAATCTTTTAATTAGTTTTTTTTAAATCCTGTCACTACTGGTCTAATTTTCTAAAAAGGTTTGAAATTATTTCTTAAACATTATAAGGTGTTTTATTTAAAATCCCGCTGAAAGATCAATTATTTCTGTATATGAAAGTTACCCCAGAATAAGATCATCTATATTGTGAATTCACTCTCTTACCTACCAGCCCGTGGATGTTAAATAACAGAATACCCTTTCAATATTATATATAATATATATTATATATATATATTTATATTATATATTATTATATAATATGTAATATTTTTTATAAATATTACTATATATATATATATTATATTATTATATTATTTAATTTATTTTATATAATATATATTTATTTTATAATATGTAATATTATATAATATATTATTAATATATATATTATAATTATATTATATATAATATATATTTAATATATTTATATTATATATCTATATAATATATTATATATACTTGTTTAATATATATATATTATATATATATATATATATATTATAATTTATATTATATATATATTATTATATTATAATTATATATTATACTATATAATATATATATTGCCCTCTATAATAATTATATTATATATATTATTATATAGTATTATATATTTATATTATTCTATATATATATATATATAATTATTATTTTATATATATTATGCCCCATTATATATATATATATATATATTATATTAATATTATATATTATATATATATATATATTTATATATTTTTATATATTTATATATATAATATTATATAGTATATAATACTATTATATATATCTATGCTATTTTTTTTATATATATATATATTATATACTTTCTACTATATTAGTATAGTATATAATATATTATATATATGTATTTTTATGATATTACTTTATATATATATATGCCCTTATCATATATATATACTTATATATTATATTATATATTTTAATACTATATATATATAATACATTATATATATTATATATATTATTATATTATATCTATATATATCATATTTCTATATATATGCCTATATATAGTCTATTTTATACTTATATATTTTTATATACTATACCTATCTTATAACTTACATACTCATTTTTTATACTATTTATCCTATATATATATATATTACTATATATTTATATACTAGGCATAACTATATATTATTCCCTCTCTCTATTATTCTATATTTATATATATAATATATATATATTATATTCGGATTTATATTAGAGTATATATATATATATATATTATATATATATACTTTATACTAATATTTAGTTATTATAAATTGCCCACTTATATACTATATTTATACCTGATATTTACGAAATATATACTATATATATTATATATAATATATATATATCGTATATTATAGTATATATATATTATTATATATATGCCCATATATATAATATTTATATATATTTATTATATATATACACATGATTTTAATAATTTATATATTATATACTATATTTATTATATATATATTCTATATATATTATTATATACATAATATATTGACTTACTTATTTATTTCTTTATATTTTATCTTATTATTAAATTAAATAAGTTATATATTATATATATTATAGTATATTTTAGTATTATTTATATATATATATATTTTATATATATATATCTTAATATATATATTGCCTATATTTTCCATATAATATATATAAGTATATTATATTATATCTACCTATTTGTGATATACATATATTATTATATTTTATATGTACATCTACTATATACTATATATATACTATTAGGTATTATATATATATATTTTATTATATCATATATATATAGCTTATATTTAATATAATAATATATATATACTATATATACGTATTATAGTTGATCTATATATTTATATATTATATATGCCCGGATTATTATATATTATATTTAGTTATTTATTTATTAGACATTAATTATATCTTATATAGTATTTTATATATGTATCTATATATATATATCTCGTATATATATATTCGTATATATTTATATTATATTATCTATATTATAATATATACTATATGTTATATAATATATATTATATATAACTATATATATATTATATATATATATATATATGCCATCTTTTATATATTATTATATATATTAGCTATATTACTCATATTATATTATATTACATTATACTCTATTATATTATATTATATATATACTTATATATATATATAATCCTATATATATATATTTTTAATATATATGCCTTACTTACTCTTATATATATATATATAATTATTGCCCTACTATATTATATATATATGATATATACTCTATATAGTAGTATATATATATTTAAATATATCTGATCCCCAAATTAAAGTATAGTATGGTATAATATAGTATAGTATATACTATATAATATATTATATAGTTATATTAGTATATATATATATATAAAGATGGTGACACGACACCCATAAAATGTGATTCCGAACACCCATTAAATCACAGAACAACCATCAAATCAAGTTTCTTCCGTTGGGCGCTACTCTGTTCGGTCATCTGCAAACCGCCTGTACAGCACTTCTCACTACTTCCACTCAATTCAGTAGGTTGGACCACTGCACGTAAGAAGTACAGAGTGGTTGAAGCCTTCTTCAGTGACCGTAGTGTGCAACCTAGCCTCACTGAGAGATATTCGTTTCTTTACTATCGCGTCTTCCAGAGTCGGAGAGCGGAGTGTGCTCGCGGCATCTGTCACTAGGGGAGTAATGACTTTACTTCAAAAAAAATAAACCTGAGAAGTACCAGAGAATTAAAAATTTTTTTATAAAAACAAAAAACGTCACTTTAAAATTGTGAGTCCGAAATATGCATGGAACAACTTCCAGTTTAACATTATATTAATTAAGACAACACTTATTAATTGCCAAAACTTATTACCCATCATTTATTATATATATTATTTATAATATAACTACTTGTATATATTATATATATATATAATATATATATATATATATATTATAATAATATATATATAAATATTAATATATTCTAATATATATATTTTATATATATTATTTATATATAATATAATATGATATATATATATTTTATATTATTATATATATTAGTATATATATATATATTATTATATATATATATATATATATTTAGTATATATATTCTTCTTTATTCTTATTTAGATAAGAGCTCGAAAAGGCAAATTCCAGTAAGGACTGTATAAATTTAATTTTGAACGTAAGGACTCGTAGCTTTAGGCAGGGTTGGTGACTTTTTTGATTTTTTTATTACAAAAATCAAAAAAATCAATGATTAGTTTGATTTTTTGATTTATTTTTTTTTATTTTTTGATTTGATTTTTGTTTGAAAAAGGTTTTTTCTAATCACTAATTATTATTTGATAAAATTAGTAAATAATCCTAGTTATTACCTAAAGCTAATGTTTTTAGTAGGACAATAATTAGTGTTTCGTGTAAGTATTTAATCTATATATTACTGTATAACATCTGAGTAATTTTTATTTATTTCTTTATTGAAAATGATTTGAAACTACATTGATGAATTTGCTTATTATATAGATGAAATATAATTACCATTAATCAGGTAAATAGGAGAGTAATTATTATAATTTCATTAAAAAAATTAGCCTTAAAAAAATCAAAATCAAAAACTTTTAGATGATTTTTTATGATTTTGATTTTTTGGACAAATTTTCCTTTTATATATTATATTTTGATAAAATTCAGTAAATAAATCCTAATTATTACCTGAATTCAATAATAGTTTAGTAATAATAATTATTATTTAGTCTAAATAAGTATTTAAATTATATATATATATATATATATATATAAGGCGTCTTCGTTTTTGCATTTGTGCTAACGCTCGATAGAAGCTAATCCAGTTTTAGCACGAATTTCGGGCATAATCGAACGTTTGTTTACATCTAATGTTTACAAACAATTGGACACGTGGATTTTTGATGGAACACGTGGATTTGAATAGTTAAATAAAAAACAGAGAACAGTTTGTCTTTTAAAACTTGATTAGTATTGTGATGGAGTTGGACGATTTGGAAAAAATCATTTAAGCAGAAATACAAGAATGTTCTGAAGATTTCAATATTTTGGAAAATAATAACAAAAATGGTGAAGAGATTATTGTTCTTTCTTCCTTGCTCTTAAGGTAATTTTCCAGTGCTTTGAAAATTATAAATATATATATATATTAATATATATAATATACTATATATAATATATATATATATATATATATATATATATTATTATATTATATATTATATATTATATTATGATATATATTTAAATATAATATATATCAGCATTTAGATGTAGGGGGCCCTGTATGTAAGTTTCCATGGGATAGAAACTTGAATTACATTTGATAGCGAGCATGTAATACAGGAAAAATGAAGAAGAAATAAATGAAGTGTTAAGAAAAAAAAAATGTTTTGATTAACGACAATTCACCTCCCCCAATTCTGAACATGGTCCCCAATATAAAGTGGCTGACAACTGAGAAAGTACAAATTTACTAAGATGGAATTGAAAAAATTATTATTTTTATTTATTAATGTTACTTCGTAATAATAAGTCAAGGTGTCTCCGCCCACCTATCACACGACCCATGAGTACTGGTGAAATAATTTTTAAAAGTATAAAAACACTATTTTTTAAAAGTTTTTAATCCAAAAAAAATGAATATCATGATTTTTAAGTTGGACCTACAGATATTGAAAACACTATAAAGACCCTCAAAAATTTTTACAGGAGTGATTTTAAATTAAAGTTTTAGATACATACGATGCAGTCTTATTTTTTTGAAGTTATTATATTAAATATTAATAAGTAAAAAGTTTATTTAGTTTCATGATTTAATGTTCGCTGAATTTCAAAAATGTATTGTTTTTATGTGCCTGTTGCAGTTTTTCTGATACGGGGCCCCTAATTTAAAACGGGGGGGGGCTGGGTTTTTTGTTCGTAATAATATATATTATATATATATATCATATATATATAATATCAATATATATAATATTTTTAAATATATAGAAATATATATATTTATATAGTATATATATATAATATTAATTTACTATATTACATGTCATCAATGGCTTAGACAATGTTGATATAGGTTTCAGCCATAAGCAAAGGCTTGTATCAACCTTGCAATCATCTGTGCAAATTTTACTTCCTGGGACTAAAAGTACTTTTTAATTAAACTTTGGTAAGTGAAGGAATAATCATTAAAGGACATAAAGGTTTATATACCTCTTGGTATATATAATATATATTATTATAGTTATATATATATTAGTTATATTTATTTATACTATATATATATATATATATAATATTTTATATAATATATATATATACTATATTATATATTTTATATATGATTTATATATATGGTGATAATATTTATCTATCCTATATATATATAATTTGTCAACTTTTAAACAACCTCATTAATCATTCCATTTCCAAAGTACCGTTAATTGAAAGTTGTATTGATCACTGCGAATCTTATAAAATATTTAATATCTGATGCAGATTAAAAAAATATTTTTAGAACTTTAAAAACAAGTTCAGTGGGAAAGTCTTATATTGTGCACATAAAAAGATAAATATATATTCTAAAATGGTGACATTCGAAAAAGTATTTACTATTATTATATATTATTATATAACAATTACCTATAATATAATATATATTATACTAATACCTATCATATAAATATATATATAATATATATTTAATATTAATATATATATATTAATATATTAATATATATACTCAAAAACTACGGTATAGTGAGCTTTAAATAAACTTAAGCTTATGATAACTGTTTCTAGGTTTTTTGGGTACTTGGATGGCCTTTAGTTGATACGTTTTAGTAAGCATCCCTATATATTGTTATGAGGATTTAGTGCGACTATACGAGGTGATATTAAAAAAATGCGTAGTACTTGTGTGATGAAGTTAAAACTCTCCTTGTGACGCACACATCATTCAAAGTTCTCCAGTGACCTTATGAGTACTCAGCTAATTAATAGGGTATACTCAGATAAAAACCTGGTGGAGTTATTAAAGAACTACGCTGAAGCGTCATAGTTAGGAACGTGGTAATTATAGATCTATTTGAGTTTAAAGCGCCCTATGAGTCTACATGTTATAACTCAGCGACGCCGGGAGTCCAGGTGATTATTCTATACATCGCTAGTAATGGATATTTATAAAATAATGTATATATCCTCGACAATTTTAGTGTGTACTCGATACATGTAAAGATAAAACGGTAGTGTTTTAAAACTACTTTTGTAAGCGTCATTTGTAGGGTTGAACATTGAAATGGCCTAGGGGGTACAGAGTCATCTCAGGTTAATGTTATAACTTCTGCTCAACGCGGAGTCTCTAAATGTGGAATCCCGTTAGGTGCAGAGTAAAAATCTCCTGGATCTCATTCATTTATTATGTATATAATTTTTAATCTATTATATTTTTTAGTTTTTATTAATTTTTGTAAAGATATACATTTCTATTTATTTCATTGTTAGTTCTGGAGGGAGAGAATAATCTAGATGTTTAAAATACTCGAACGGTAAACTTTCATTATATAATTATATTAATGATAAATTTTAAATTTCTCACTACCTATAAATGGAATTAGTTAGGTTTAAATATTATTACTATTGTATTACATATATAATTAGAGTTGGAGTATGGATAAAGTAATAATCATTTCTTATAAATTTAATATTGCCATAAGCGATCCAGATACTATATATATATGAACAAAATAAACAAAAATTGATATATGTATATATATTATAATATTATAATATATAAATATATTATATTATATATAATTATAATAATATTAATTAGTTGGTTGTGATGGTTGATGAAGCTTTAATATATTAAGTACATTTTACCTCGAAAATTAACAATTTTGCTCCCTACCTAAACTTCATTACTTAATCCTTGTGTTCATACTTGGAATTATCATAATACTATAAAATTTACAATTACGGTTATTGCTGTATGAGGTATAGATACCTCAAAGCGTTATATTCTTTACGACAGCTGACTTACTTTAAGTTGTAACCTCTAAACTAGCTATATATACTTGAGAGTGGGGACATCAGTATACTACATCGTAATATTTAAATCCTTTCTGAATTAGATATCTTATTTAAATTAACTCATCCTATTTATTATCTCTCTCTCTCATTATAAATATTTTCTATTTCTCTCTATATTAGTGATGAATAATATTTATTTGTAGGACAATCTACATTAGCCCAATCCCAGCCAATTGTTTAAAAACATTCTTAAATCAGATACTTTTCAAAAACTAAATTATTTAGGTCAAATATATATCTTGATATAAATATATATATTATATTAATAAAATTATAAGTAAATATTATAAGTTATATTTTTTATTATATATTACGTACAAATATTGTTTTATGATATGAGAAACCCATTTTCATTTTAACTATAAATATTAAATGGATTTTCTATATAGAATTTCATGGGAGTATATATAGAAAACGAAGATAACAATTGTATAGAGAGGATTTAGAAGTAGTTGAGTATTTTTATTTTCTCCGTGATCAATACAATTATCTGTTAAAAATACTCAATAATTGTCTTCTCAGATTGTACATCTTCTTTGTTGGAGAATGTATTTTATTATATGTTAATCCTTGAATTGAGGTTTATAACACTTCTATTTTACTGATTAGCAAACGTTTAATCAATAACTGTCTTTACTTAAGTTTTTAAATTCCTAATATATATATTGAGATACCTAGTGAAGTTTGAGACGATCACTGATATCTCTGTCAAGAAAACGTATAATAGAAGAAGAAATATATGTTTTTCTGCAGATTTACATTTATGTTCTTCTTTGTTGTATTTTTGTTATTATTTTTCTCTGCTCAAACTCAGCTTGTTGTTAAAGAGACAAAAGTAGGTGAATATGAAAGTAAAAAGGTTAATAAAAATAGTCGCTAATATTTGAGGTGGACAGAGTTCCTTTTGGATGAACGTATTCTCGATAACCTATGTCATATAGCGCGCAAGACTGGAAAAGAATTTATTATGTCGAATATAGTAACCATATATACACCTACTCTAGTAAAAACGCATCTTTAAATCTGTTTCTCCTGAAGAATATACTCGCACAGCATATTATATAATATATATAAGGTTGTAAGGCTGTAAGAGTTTCTAATAGTTATTAAAAGCTTTACACACGTCTGGAACACTACATGACACCATATTATTCGTACTCTACTTCATCAATCTGCCAAGCTACTAGCTACATGATACTACTACTACGACCAACTGCACACTACAACGCACTACTTACTAGCTGAGAACTACTACTCACTACTACTACTACTACTACTACTACTAATAAATAATGAATAATAACCTTAGGTAGTTATGAATGAATTTTTTATATATATAAATTTTAATAATAATAATAATAAATATTTAAATATGTCAATAATAAATTAACTAGACATAATGCATCTAACTGAATATTTCATATGGTAATTCAATAAATATTCAACTCAATTCAATTAATCAATTGACGCATAGAAATAGAATAAATAATCTAATAATATGATAATTAAATAAATAATTACATATAATATAATAATTAATCAATTCTGAATAATGGATACAATTAGGCTCGAAAGTCACACATATACTGAGTCACAAAATAAATAAAATATATACTATACATTGCATTCTTAAATAGATTTTTCTTCTCGATAACCAACTCACTCGAAAATAACAATTATGGATGATGGATAACATAGTTAAGCATAAATACTGATCTCATGATGTAAAATCAGATCGTATGAATTTCTTAAATGTAGCAATAATAAATTAAATTGCCTTTGTAATCAAATCCTAATACATCTAGTAATAGACTATTAATCCGATGACTATAACTAATCTGGTATACGAAACAGAAATCCACTAAATTAACTATACGTAATGATAATGCATAAAGTAAGTTGAATATAATCAAGTAAATATTACTTTTTCATATATAATTAATATAATAATGAAAATTCAAATATTAATTATATAAATTTGTACTTAATTTATTTCTTTTAGAGTTAGGAATAATAATTAATAATAAAAAATAGTAAAATGGAAAAAGTAGTTGCTTAATCTAAAATAAATATGTTTATTTTGTCATTAACTAACTAGTTTTTCATCTTTTTCAATAATATATAATGAAATAAGCCTGTTTGACGCTGGTCTTTACTTGATGATAAACGCTATTCTCTCTTCTCTCTCTCTTAATGTATAAAAATATTATCATATTCATCGGTATAATAATAAGTATATTTACACTTCTAAAAAGTCTTCAACAGGATGACCCATAAACTCCTTAACGCAAGTTTCTAATTGAAAATATAAAGTTTTTCCTACTAACCATGACCGTAGACTGCAACGCATCGACATTCCTCGTCAGTAAATTTATATCGAGCCATGTCACACCTCTGGGAGAGCACATTTTCAAAATAGAGAAAATTTATCAAGAAGAATCCAATCATATCAACTTAGTAGCCATTTATTTATTCGTTTCTGTGAAGTATATAATAGATTATTTTGATATTTATAGTATATACTATTATGGCTCGTATAATATAATATAAATATTGCATTATTTGTACTTCTTCCTAAAGAAGAAATACTATATTATTAACTTAATATATTATTAACATATTAATATAAAATAATTATATTATATTATATAATATACTATATATATATTAAAATAATATAAAAATATATAAATGACATTATATATAAATTATTGAGAGTCAAGGTTTATTATTTAGTCATTATACTCAGAAATGTTAGTTAGAGTGCGCCCATTTCTATGAATTATCTCAAATTATAGTATTATGCATTTATCGTTACTCTTATTGGCGGAATAGCAGTTCACGCAGAACGCAGAAGTGTAACACAGAAAGATATCAAAAGCTGATGGAAAATACCTACCATATACCTCTGTTCTCCACCATAACTATATTAACACTTATAATGAAACGAGGACTTTATCAAAAACGGGAAAATTTAATCTATGCTACCGGCGTTATTTGCAATGTTTCATAATATTATATATATAGGATGGTTATAACTATAATATATATATGTACTTGAGATAAATATCAATATATTTTCTATGCTACTAACCACTTATACTGAAAGTGGTCATCTGTTATTCTCTTTTTCAATATTCATATATTAATTGTGGTGATATACCTCATTGTTCAACTTTGTTCAAATATCATCCTCTACACTTGGAACACTTATAGTATATATGGGGGACAGTGCCAAGTATGTTCCTTGCAAATCTGAGTGTTGAACACTAAATAGTTGACTTTTTGCTATCTATTATATCTTTCCAACCATACTTCGATTCAGCGTAATACCTAATTAATGACGAGTACGATATATATTCTTTAAGTGATATAGTTTTCTCAAATCATTTATGTGATCACTTAATCATTTTTGCATTTTATGTTGAGTGGGTAAATGCGAATGCGGAATGCTAGTATGCTGCATGTTACAACAACCTGCTGAAGTGGTATGGTAGGAAAGTTGTTGGTGACCAGTTGGAATGTCCATTGTATATATAATGTTCATTGGTGGTGCTACTGTGAAGTAGCGAAACGCGTATAGTTCGTTTAGGTGGTATCTGCTATAGGATATTCTGTTGTGCTCTGCTAATATGGGTGGAGAATTAAGAGACTGTGTGATTGAATGTTTTTGTTCTAAGAAACGGTTTAGGTATATGACAACCATTTGAGTCTGAGATATTAAGGCATAGACGCATTACTTTATAACTGTAGTAACTAACTAATATACTATATGTTGATTTAACCATAAAAAACACTTGACCTTATATAGCGCGGTATCTAATTAAGTTAGTAAAAGTGAAAGGTTCATTAATTTCCAATAGAACCAAAAGCATATCTCTTTTCTAACCTCTAGTTTTATATTACATCTTTCTATATGATTATTCTCAGTTTATTAGTGTTAAGCACTCGTTGAGTATTTTTATGTACATTTGAAGACGGATTTGGCAGTTTCTCGCATTTAATTGAACTCTCTCAGTTCATTCTCCTTCGAGTTCAGAATAGGTCGGATCACTTAAATAATCGCTATTAGATTTAGGAGGACACTGACTCGATGATATTTCTTGTAAATGTTACCCCACATCCACCCTATGGGGAAACTCAGGAATAGTTGACTCATATATAATTATTATATAGAATCTGGCTACAGGTTTGAAGTCTTTTTTTTTCTATTCAATTTACAATGTTGAGTCTTAACATTAAAAAAATTGGCTTCATTTATATTATAATGATTTTGCTGATTCAGATTCAATTACTTAAGTAATATTTATTATGAAAATAATCTATCTACTATCTAATTACAAATCTATCGACAGATAAAATAATCGCTACGCTACAATTCAATCTCGCTAGGGCTAAAGCTAGTGACGGCTGATACATGCAGGTAAAATGCGGAATGGGATATCTTTCATTATATGCTGCGTATGCTCCCAGCGGATGCAGGGTATGCGGATGTTACCTGACATCACTTAGTCTGGACCAGAAGTTGCATCTATCATTGTGTCGAAAAGCTCCTCAAACCTAACTCAAAAATGTGATGACATCATAGGGAGTTACAACAGGGTCACAAATTGTGGAACATTACATTAGACCAAATAATTCTTAAGAAAGAACAACTCTTAATTATTATACTCGGTGCGACTGGCTTTGCTGTGTCCCTTTATAATATCACAGCAATAAGTTATGCTCATCATGATGATAATTTTATATTTCGGTTATTATCACCTACAGTTCTTACCTAATGCTTTTAGTTAAATATTCGCCTTGGCTTGCTCTATCAAGCATGAAGATGTTGTGATTATTGTAATTTCTAAATTGAATATATAACTAAACAATCATTATTATGCTGACCTTGACTCATTATGAAAATGTTGTTTATTAATTTCACAGTTATACTTTCTAACCTTTATACTAACCATAACTGTAGAGTGCTTGACTGATAAAATATGATTTCTACACCCCAGAAGCGGATGAAATGGCAACTAATGATGCACGTTTAGTATACGTATATTGGCCAATAAGTTCCGTTAGAGGGTAAATTTGTTGCTTAACTTCTGTGTATCTCGCGTATTCTCAATTTTTTTCCTAA
>JABUQX010053442.1:5000-10000 GCA_015478945.1 Trachelipus rathkii
GAAGGTCACGTAAAGCCTGGTATGCTGATTTTCATGAGGTTGGGAGTGCCAAGGATAATACTCAGTGACAGTGTCGTCAATGTTAGCATCTGATCTAATGAGGGACTGTGACGAAAGATGCTTACATTACGCAGAAGTTTTCAAGGATATGTACCACTCCAATGAGTCAAGGCCTCAACAGAAAGTTTAATGGGTACCTCTGAAAGTAATGCTCAGGAAGGATGTGCAGTGAGCAAGTGAGGAGTGGCATAAGTTCTTAGAGCCACTATTATTTGCATATAGGGAGGCTCCACAGGATTCCACAGGATTTTCCCCATTCGAGCTCCTGTACGGAAGGACTGTGCGAGGTCCAATGCAAATTTTACATGAAATTTGGGCAGGAGATATCAATCCTGAAGAGGCAAGGTCAACATACAGGTATGTTTTTGACTTGCAAGAAAGGCTAAATGAAACTCTAAAATTGGCTAGAGAAAACTTAGCTAAGGCCCAAATTTCACAAAAGAAATATTACGACAAAGGCGCGAAGACCAGAAAACTGAAAGTAGGAGACTTAGCTCTCGTTCTCCTACCGACTTCTAGCAATAAGATGTGATGAGATGGGGCGGGCCATACACAGTGGTGGAGTTGTATGGTAAAGGATAATTACAAGATCCAAGTTGGTGATGTGATTAAAGACTTATCACACAATTCTGCTGAACGAAGTATATTGTGACGAGAGGAGAGTGAAAAGAATGAAGAGAGATGGATAAACATCAGGGGGAATATAGGTGTTCTGCGGTGATCTAGATACGAAACGAAGAAGAACATCACTTTAGGGAAATGTGATCTACGATAGGTACAAAAGATAGGTTGTCCGACACTAAGATCAGTAAGGACAATTACATGATCTATTGAGGAGAGAGTTAATGAGAATCTTAGAGAAGCATGAATGGAATTTTTACAGAACGTGCCTGCACCTGCGAAGAATTAACTATCATCAATAGACTCATAGATTGATCCCCATCAGGCTGAAGCCATACAAATTACATAACATACCACATGTCCTCTATTCTTGATAGAGACAGTAAGATGATGCCATGAGCATTTTGTTCATCCGTCGCGCATATTTCAGCGCCAGTTAGTCCTTGTCCAGAAAAGGACGGGAAGTAAAAGGGTTGTTAGATTACTAGGCTTAATAGGATTACGTCTCGATCCTGACCCAGACTACGACTCAGACTTTATTCACAAGTTTGGCCAAGGGACAAGTTTATACTAACTCGACTCTAGCAAGGGCTATTGGCAGTTAATAATAAGCCTGAGATCTGCCAATAAAAGCCGGTTTTTCAACGAAGATGGACATTTCATTACTCAGCTGCATTTCGTTATGGTAAAGTTGCCCGTGGAGCAACGCTTTGTAAGGTCATGCGAGCGATTCTGGATGGCATAAATGAATGTCGACTTTTATATTGGAGGATATCATCGTCCATTCAGAACCTGGCGCGTGCATACGATACGATTGATGACTTCGTTCTACAACTCCAGAGGAGGGATTGCACCATCAGTACCGTCGAAGCTGCGAGTTTCGCCTTCGCCTCGTCGAGTGTTGAGTTCTTAGGTCATTTTATTGGCAATGGCACTAAAGGATTACATGAAGACAATGTAATCAAAATTAAGAAGACAGCCACCTAAGAATAAAAAGCAAGTAAGGTCTTTCTTAGGGCTCACTGGATACTACCAGGATTTTGTAAAGAATTATGCAAAAATTGCAGCGCCATTGACCGACTTAACAAAGAAGGGTGAGCCAACGAAGATTAGGTGGGAATCCATACATCAGCAGGCGTTTGAGAAGTTGAAAGAAGCTTTGAGCTCGAAGCCCATCGAAGATGCCAGAGTTGGAGAAGACATTCAGCTACAGATGGAATGCGTCGGTCTTCACTGGGATATGTCCCTCCTCAAGAAGACCGGAGGAATTCTCCATCCGAATCGCATACGGGATAAGTAAGAAAGTTGTCTGTAACATCAAAAAGGTATTTCAATCTTTGGAGAAGGAGGCGTAGCTGATCGTTATGGGCCATCAGAAAATTCGAGCCATACTCTACGGGAAGGAATGTTATCTCAGTCCGACAAAATAGACCGCTGACGCTATGAACAGAAGAGGTATGATATTAATAGGATATGAGGTTGTCTTTATAATTTCAATCATCCGATTAGTCCAAGGGGTCTAGGTGGGGGGTTAATGTCATGCTGACTACCTAAGCAGATCGTATGCCGATGATACATTGGGTTCATCATCAGAAGCCTCTACAGAAGAAGGAGCGCTGTGTAAATGAAACCAATGTTTTAACATCATGTACATAAAGCAAAATGTACCAATTTGCTTCATAATGGGTGGGCCAAGATTATATGCACGTGGTACATTGAATATTATACATTACTTCAGTTATGTATTTTAAGGTAGAAGTCAAGTCATGCATTGCATATTCTCTTTCTTTTAGTATATATGTATTTGATGTAGATGCTGCAAGGTTCAGGTCAAAAATGTGTAATATGTTTGTTAAAACAACAACCAATGAGAACTCATCTTTTAGGTTTTTTAAAATCTGGATTGTCATTGGTCGTTGTCGAAAAGCTTTATTAATATTATTATTATTATTATTTATTATTTTATTATATTATTATATTAATATTTTTAAAAGCATTTTTAAAAAGGGTACCAGGGTAATTACTATATATATATACATGATTTTATATATATATAAATAATTTTATTGAATAAATGCATTTATTTTATAAAGTGTGGCATGCGCACAATTCAATTTTTGTTAGCTTTTTATATTTTGATTTCAAGGAAAGATTGTCATTTCTTGAGAAGAAGTACGATTTTACAAGAAACCAATCTCGCATTCTCTCTAAATGTCTGGTATATATTTGTCTTACTAAATTAATTGATAAATATATACATCATTTTATTTATGGTTTAAGGATTGTGATTGGACAAGAAGGCGTAATCTAAATTACTGTAATTTAAATAAATAGTAAAAATGAGAATATTTTGGATCTTTTTCGCTTTCATTGTTGTTAATCCAAGATGTATATAGTTGGTAGCTCTTAAACGCCTCGTATGTTCCGATCAATTTTATTATTTGTTAGTGTGTATATTTGTGTATCCAAGAAGTGTTTTGTTTTTATGTTTTATTACAAAGTAAATGTAATATGTGCTTTAAGTTTAATATGGTGATATAATTTCGATGTGGAAAATATTGCTATTTATTTTATTGTAAAGATAAAGGTATTTAAAGTTGTGTTTTAAAGCAATTGTGTTTATATTGTAATTATTATATGCATTGCATATTTCAAAGCGTCGTCTGCAGATACGAATTTGCAAAGTGCATTGTATCCGAATTGTTGCTAGATATTACTGGCAGGTAAGCTTGTATGTTATTGAAATTTATTTCTTGAAGTACCGCAAATATTATATTGTGTCGATAAATATAAAACGTTTATCAGTTTAATATTTATTATTTTAACATATGGTTAATTGTCAAAGTCACAATTTTTGTTTGTTAAAAAGATTATTTAAAATTACTAATAGCATCATTTGCATTGGAATAACAGCTGTTTTATAAATGTCAGCTGGTCTTGCATTGTCTTGTGCACACTGAAATCGACGTCTTTTGTAAATTTCAAATTCATTTAATTTTCAAGTAAAGATTTAATATTTCTTATCAAATCAGTCAGTCTGTATATTTTTGTTAATATAATTTGTTTATTTATATACATTCTTGAACATAAATATTTATATATTTTATATACATATTTATGGGCGAGGATCTGTATAAATTTGATGTTAGAGCATTTTGTATTGATTAACAGTTGTTTGCATATACACATTCGTGCACATACAAATGTACATACTGCATGTATATATGTATGGCCATTGATATATTGTAAGAGATGCTTCCGCAGCATAAAACGTATAATTGGTAATTAGTGCTGTGGTTCTATATATTCTATGCGCATGTATGTAGATATCTACGGAGCATCTAACTGCATGTCATGGATTTATAATTAGTTTTTGTAAGAGCAGTACATTCATTTATTTTTTTTTATTAGTATTTTTTTAATTTATTCCAGTAGTTTCTTTGAGTGTTTCCAAACGTATTTTACTTTCTCATTTCATTCAATTTTTTCAAGTAGTTTTATTATTTTAGGTCTTAAAGACATTGGTTTCATGATCAAAACATTATCATAAAACAGGTGAATTCATTGATAAGGAATAATATTGACTGAACGGCTTTCACATAAGGCAACGAACTCGGTCAAACCGTTGTTTCACTTGAAGGGTCTTCAGGGAGATACGTTGGTGAGTTTTTAAGTATAAAATTGCACTGTAGTATTGCACAGGCCGATAACTCATTTAACAGGAGGCCTGGATACTGTTACTAAATAGGTTTGAGAACTTAGAAAGTGTTAGTTGGCTTGTTGTCACGGGGGCCTGGGCCAAAGGATTTTGTTTTATACGGTCTGAAGAGTAATGACCATATTTTTAATATCTTTTAACCAATCGCGATTACAAGAAATAATAATAATAACTTATAATAATAAATATAATAATAATAATAATAAATAATAATAATAATAATAATAATTAATTAATAATAATATAATAATAATTATAATAATAATATAAATAATAATAATAATAATAATAATATAATAATAAGATAATAATAAAATAATAATAAAATAATTATACATAATAATAATAATCTGCCTGAAAACTAATTAAATAGTATAATAACTTTCAATTTTTATTTTTAGTAAGAATAAATTAATAATCAATTTTAATAAATAATAATAGTAATAGATAATAATAATAATAATAATAAAATACATAAGTTAATAATAATATAGTAATAATAAATTAATAAAAATAATATAAATAATTCAAATGCAATCATAATAATAATAATAATAATAATAATAATAATAATAATAATAATAATAATAATAATAATAAT
>JABUQX010053442.1:12500-22500 GCA_015478945.1 Trachelipus rathkii
GTACAGTCGATATTCAGTATACGGCACAAAGTAAAACTTGCTAGTTTGTATATATATTAGATATATATATATATATATATATATATATATATATTAATGAATATATATATATAATATATACGTATATATATATATATTATATATATATATATATATATGCGCTGTTTTTCTTAATATTTAGAAAATAGTGTAATTAATTATCTTCTGTGGTAAAAAACTGCTCTTCAGAAATCTTTAGTAGGCTTTAACTTAATAGGCCGCAAATTCACTTCTCATATAGGAGATTGCATTGAGTGACCTTCTGGAAATAAAATATAAAAAAATAAAATAAATATTTCCGTGAAAAACATAATAAACAGAAATACATAATAAACAAATTTACAGAAAGTAGTTGAAATAACACTGGCAGAGTCACTCCAACTCTCTTTCACATTAGCATAGCGCGACTGGAGACATAATTAATTATATTTTTTAGCGACCGTAAATGTACGACATTTGAAAAATTTAAAGTTACATTACATAATACAATTTCTGTAGAAAATCATATATAAAATGGCTTATAAACAACAAAACATAAAATGAAAAAGATTATGAAAGAGTATAAGAAAATTTGGAGAAAATAAAACATGGAGATAGTTATTTTTAAAAGGATATCTTACGCCTGGCAGTGTATTTAATTATCAACGGAAACATTTAAAAGTAACAATGTTACGGCGCAAATATGTTGCATTTGGATCGAAAAAGCTTACATCACACAAGACGTAACAGCAATGTCACATATACGACGTATGTGAATGTTACAAGTGCGACGAACATTAACGTCGCTGTGATGAATCTGCTACCAACTGTGCTATATGGGATTATTAATAATATTATTAATATTATTAATATTATTATTATTATTAATATTATTTATTTATTAATATTATTTATTTAATTAATATTATTTACTTTTTTATATTATTAATATTATATATTATTTATTTTTTTAATATTATTTAGTATAATTAAAATTATTTTATTTTTTAAGTTATTAATATTTTAATTTATTAATATATTTTATTTATTAATATTATAATATTATTAATATTATTAATATTATTTATTTATTAATATTATTTATTTATTAATATTATTAATATTATTAATATTATTAATATTATAATATTATTAATATTATTAATATTATTAATATTATTAATATTATTAATATTATTTTATTTATTAATATTATTTATTTATTAATATTATTTATTTATTAATATTATTTATTTATTAATATTATTAATATTATTAATATTATTTATTTATTAATATTATTTATTTATTAATATTATTTATTTATTAATATTATTAATAATGTTGTTGTTGTTGTTGTTGTTGTTGTTGTTGTTGTTGTTGTTGTTGTTGTTGTTGTTGTTGTTGTTGTTGTTGTTGTTGTTTGTTGGTTGTTGTTGTTGTTGTTGTTGTTGTTGTTGTTGTTGTTGTTGTTGTTGTTGTTGTTGTTGTTGTTGTTGTTGTTGTTGTTGTTGTTGTTGTTGTTGTTGTTGTTGTTGTTGTTGTTGTTGTTGTTGTTATTGTTGTTGTTGTTGTTGTTGTGTTGTTGTTGTTGTTGTTGTTGTTGTTGTTGTTGTTGTTGTTGGTGTTATTATTATTATTATTATTATTATTATTATTATTATTATTATTATTATTATTATTATTATATTATTAATTATTAGTATTATAATTATTGTAAAATTACTAAAGTATAATTATTATTATTCTTCTTATTATTATTATTATTATTATTTATTAATTAATATCATTATTATTTATTATTATTATTATTATTATTATTATTATTATTATTATTATTATTATTATTATTATTATTATTATTATTATTATTATTATTATTATTATTATTATTATTTTGTAATCTATTAATTTATTATTATTATGTTATATTATATTCATTATATTAGTATTATTATTATTACTTATTATTATTATTATTATTAGTTATTATTATTATTAATTATCTATTATTATTATTATTATTATTATTATTATTGAAAGAAATGCATAACGTAAAAAGTTTGGTTTTTATAAGGTGTTGGGTCCTTAGACGCAATAAAATAAATAGTTAATATATTTAAATAAAATAATGTTTAATGTTATTAACGAGTTCTGCTTTTAATTATATTGATTATGTTTATAATTTTTGTAAAAATGAAATATTATATCTTTTTTTCAAAGTTTTCTGAGGAAGTGCTTATTAATGGCATGGCATTGCTTGTATTCTAAAATTCTTCGGAAGGATATTCTAAATCGTTTTATAAACCTTTTATTCAGAATCATTTGCATTGTTTAATAATAATGAACAATTTTTCTTAAAAACTAATTTTTAAAAAAAATGCTTCTGAAATATTTAAAATAAAAAGCTAAAATGGAGCTACCATTTTTTTTTTAGTCAGTGTACAGGACCCACCACTTCTCTCAAAGAAGTGGCCAAACTGGGCTGAAAAATCAACACCATGGGCAGGCCATGGCTCATACATATTTCAAACGTCAAAGGAAGATTTGAATGGCGAAATGAATGAGTCAGTCAAAAATAAATAAAAACTAAAGAAAAGTGTATCCTTGCATTAGAAATAGTCCTAAAATTACCTAACAAAATCAAATATTATAAAGAATATTCACCTCTTGGAGATACAAGAAAATAGAGTTGCTGCTAAAGTGGTAAAATTCGGATAAGATATGGGAAAATCTTTTGGAAAGTGTTATGGATCGTAAAATACGAAAATGACGACGCGAATAGCGTCTAGCTGGGAACAATCAATGAAGATATGTCGAATAGATTGCGGGGTATCTCTATGGCAAAATTTGCAAGTAGGAGGCGGGTCCCGTGACATATAGAGACTGTGGGTGATTTTGATGTGGCCAATACGGAGGCGTGCAAGTATCACCTCGTGTAAGCGCTTTTGTTTGTTGGAGGAAGACCACTCACCAATTCTGCTTAAGAAGGCTTGGAGTTTCACTCCCTCTGATCACTCGTCCAGCACTTTTGCCAACAAGATCGAAAGCCTTGTCGGAGAGCAGGGTAGTAATCAGTTGATGGGAGGCGTCCTTGCCGAATGGCATTTGGGAAGTACCTGGAACTCCAAAGAGAGGAGGCGGCCATTTTGGCATCCCTATCAGCGATTTCATTGCCATTTACCCCTACATGAGATGGGTCCAACATAAAATAATTTGTTTCTTACGGGAATGGAACACCAAAGAAAATGTTGTTTCGCGGATACCATTGTGTTTTTAGAATAAGGGGTTTTAAGCGCTTGTAGCGCGCTGAGCGAATTTGAATAAATGACATGGCGCGACCATTAACAGCAGACAGAAATAGGTTTGACTCTCTCTCTCTCTCTCTCTCTCTCTCTCTCTCTCTCTCTCTCTCTCTCTCTCTCAAATCTTTAAAAATAAATTGCAATCTCATACCTCACCCTCTTTCTCTTCTTTCTCTCTTTCTTCTTCTTTTCAAAAAAAATCTATTTCCTCTCTCTCTCTCTCTCTCTCTCTCTCTCTCTCTCTCTCTCTCTCTCTCTCTCTCTCTCTCTCTCTCTCTCTCTCTCTCTCTCTCTCTCTCTCTCTCTCTCTCTCGCTCCCTCTCTAGGTACAACATTGTATAAATATCAAATCATAAATTTGTAGAACGAACATAAAATTTATGCATATAATAAAAATAATTAAATTTAATGGTATCAATAAAAATAGTAAAAGTAAAAATTAATAAAAATAAAAAATAAATTAAAAAAATAAAAAGATAATAAAAATTATTTAAACAAAACAACGAAATCATTAAAAATTGAAAAAAATAAAAAAAATTATTCATAAAATGAATTTGTTATATTTAAAAAGAAAAAATTTAGGTTACACCACTAAAACTTACCAAAAGGTTGTTAAAACTCTCAATCCCCCCCCACTTAAAAAAAACCGAAGGTGCACTGCCTATCCTTACCAAAGTGAGTTAAACCTCCAAAACTCCCATTCAAAAAGCATAAAACTTACCAAATGGATTTCAGAAGCTTTGCTCATACTTAAGAGGAATTTCCTGAAGTAGGAAAAGATCTTTAACTTAACGTCTTGTAGGGAAAAGGTGTGAATAATAAAATCTCAGAGAGGGGAAGAAGGGGGGCAGAGAGGGAAATGAGGAACTAGAGGGTAAAGGAGGTAGGGGAAAATAGGAGAAAAGAAAAGATTAAATAACGCTTAAAATATTATATTATTAATTTAAACATTAATTATTTTATCTTCTTAATTAATTTATTTATTTTTTTTACTTTACTTATTATTATTATTATTATTATTATTATTATTATTATTATTATTATTATTATTATTATTATTATTATTATTATTATTATTATTATTATTATTATTATTATTATTATTATTATTATTATTATTATTATTATTAAAACGATGTAATACTAAAAATTAAAATTTAAATATTATAGTATCTCAATAAATGTAAGTCAAAGTTCCAATAAAGACACAAACAGTAAAATACTTCATCTAAACTTCTCCAGAAGAAAAATCATGTCCACTTCTCAGAAAGGGTGTCCATAAGTCCGAAAATCTCTAAAGTAGGGGGCTTACAGCCATCCTGGAGGTTCAAAGGTAAGAGCGTCGGACTTTCCTCTCAGAGTCGCTTCGTCGGATTCTTTTTCCTTTGAGAGCTAAGAAGAAAACTATTCCTGTCGAGATCATTTCTTCAGGACTTAAGAACTTTGTTGAAGACTTGTATATTGTATATTGTATATTGTATATTATTATTACTATTATTATTATTATTATTATTATTATTATTATTATTATTATTATTATTATTATTATTATTATTATTATTATTATTATTATTATTATTATTATTATTATTATTATTATTATTATTATTATTATTATTATTATTATTACTATTATATTATTATTATTATTATTATTATTATTATTATTATTATTATTATTATAATTATTATTATTATTTTTATTATTATTATTATTATTATTATTATTATTATTATTATTATTATTATTATTATGTTTTCATTATTATTATTATTATTATTATTATTATTATTTTATTATTATTTGTTATTATTATTATTATTATTGCTTATTATTATTATTATATTATTATTATTATTATTATTATTATTATTATTATTATTATTTTTGTCACATATAAATATATGCAAATATATATATATATATATATAGACATATATATAGTAAAGAGAGAAAGAAAGAAGAAAGAGTATGATATATACAGTATATCTATTATTATTATTATTAATTTAAATTATATATGTATATATAAAAAATATATGAAAATAAATATTTATTATTAATTTTATTGCTATAATTATGAATATAACCAAAAATGAAATTACCAACATATTTGTTAACTATATGTTAAGATATATACATATATGGTAAAAAAATATTTACATTTGAACAATTATTGGTGTTACATACGGCAGACATGTATAGTCTCACAATGCCATATTTGAATACATACATATGCTACATACATATATACATATACATATATATATATATAGTATATATAGTATATATATATATATATATATATATTATGCATATTATATGGTGTATGTTCTTCTTGTTGGTACGTCTAATAAAATATATATATTATATATAAATATATATGTATATATATGGTTATATGGTATATATATATATATATATATATTATGCATATATATATATATATATATATATATATATATATATATATATATATATATAGTGAAAAAGCCGTACATCTTGTAACAACCTACACTTTCATTATTAGACTGGTAATTATTTGCATAGGAATGTTGCTTAGAGGGGGGGTAAGGGTAAGAGGGGGTAAGATGGGTTCAATACGTCATTTGAACTAAAATTACTTCAACTTTAAACTAGTTTTTAATCAACAAGTTCTCTTTCATTTTCACCAAAGTTTTGAGGGAAAAAATGGAAAAATTTAAACAAAAATCAAAGTTTAAGCCTTTGATGAGAAAGTGGAAAGTATCAGGAAAAGACAAAGTAAATAATTAGTGAAAGGAAAAAATAAATAAGATGATGAGAGAAGAATAAGAAGAACGCGTTGATAGAAGAAGCTACAAAATTGAGTAAGAAAGTCAATCGAACAAAAGATTTTAATAAAACTTTAATTATCTATTAACGACGGGGTAAGATTAAAAGAAGACGTAAAAGAAATATGATATACCGAAGAAGGAAGTAAGGAAAATAAAATTTCTACAAAAAGTTGAAGAATTGAAGTATAAAAAGGAAAATGACAAGGAAGATTGTGCCTGAAGGAGGAGGTAAAAGTATATTAGGTCCAAATATTTAGTATTGAAAAAGACTGTTTAGAGAACAAGGAGACCTGTAGTTACCGAAGTAGGAAACAAAATAGCATTTGTTCCAAAAAAGATGGAGTAAAGAAAGAACTTGAAAATAACTGTGGAACAAAAGACGACTTGCAATGCCAGAAAAAGGAATCAATAAAGCTTCAATATTTAAAGAACTAACGAAAAACCGTTATAGAAAAAGATCAAAAATGGTCATTTGATCCCGAAAAAGAAGATAAAAGATTATCTGAATGAGTAATAAAGAAAAAAATGTGAGAAATAGAAAAATCGTAAACAAGAAAAATCGTAAACAGAGACTAACAATAACACAATCTTCAAATATTAGCAATAAAAAGATTTGCTTGATGAAAAACGATCGTACTAATTATCCTTCAATGTCCGGGTGAGTGTTAAGCGAAAATTGAGATGGATAATTAAAATCAATGATGAAGTAATGAAGAATATTGGCCTAGGGAATGCCTTTTCTTTACTTTTATGAAATGAAGATTGAAAACTCTGCAAATTAAATAGCATTAAATGAGCATCGCGCACAGCACCGCACTGCATCGGAGAATCGGCCAACTTTAATAGCTACTTAACCGTTTAGCAAAATGGTAATGGGTAAACTTTTCTTTGCCAAATTTATGGAGCTATCATTTGAAAATTATATAATCTTTTTTGATAAGGAACTATACATCCAGGTTGATGGTAAGACCTTGGGCTCTCTTTTAGGTCCAGATATTACAAAAAAAAATAAAACCTTACTCTGTTATTATTAAAAATAGTGGATCAGTCAATGTCCTTTTCTATTTAGAGCACTGCTCTAACTCAGCTACGAGTATATGTGTTCAAAGAAAAGATCATGCAAGTCTATCCCCTTTCTTGACTTATATTTTACTCATAATGACAGCATATTAAAAACTTCTTTGCGTTGAAAGCCTGCATTTACTCTTCTTGATAAAGGATATTTTAGCCATATTCCCCAACAAGTTCAAACTCTCAGATCTGAAATCTAGAATTTATTGAACTTTTAAAAATTGTTCTGACTAATATTTAATCTATAATCAAATGGAATTTATCTATTGAACTTTGCTATGACTGACATTTATTTCGTAGGGAGATAAAATTTATCAAAACTCATTGCAATTAAAAATGGAAAAGTATTAACGAATTTCATACTAAAATTTTTAGACCCAAAGTAAGGTGGAATTTATGAAAATACTTTTCAGCTTCAATTTATTTTATAAATTTCAAGTGGAAGGCATAAACGAATTTGTTTTTAATATCTACAGACCCACTTCACTATCTACTACTACTACTATGTATACCTAAGCAAAAAAGGATAATTTATAGGTCCATGCAAAGAGTTTCTTGCATCTCAACTGAACAAATATTTCTTACGATGTTTGGAGTTGCATTTCCCCAGAGCAAATTTAATTCACTAAATCATAACTCTTCTTAAATCCAAAGCTGTGTTTCCAGAAGCCCGAGTGCAGCCCTTGTGCAAAATTGACTCGTAAACGCTTCGAAATGAAAAAAATTACATTAACCAATCAGAGAACAGGAAATACGAGTACCTGGAAACGACATTCGTCAGATCAGCTGGACAATTGCAAACAATACTCTTATACATATGTATATTTTATGTATACAATGTGAGTTTATTAGTAACTTCATATAGAACATTGCTCATTTCAGACACATGTTTGTAAAAAGATTTGTTTGTAAACAAAGTATTCTTCCGTGCAGCCCGACTGTTCATTAATTCCCGAAATCGAGGATTAAACAACGGGCGCCTGACTGTGACGTTTACGTGACGTAGAAGTGCGCAAACGGGCCTCTGGAACGATGTACAAAAAGTCTGTGTGCCCGTCCGTGCAGTCGGGCTTGGAACGCAGCTTAAATTTCCTCAGATCCTAGGAAACCCTTCCAATGCTTCTCAATTTTTCATTCTTAAAATTTATAAAAGTGTATAACAGCTTTGTTACAGCCCATGTGGGGCAAATTGGTTCACAATTAAAATTAAGGATTGATAAATACAAAGGTATTTCTTTTAATATAATTTCTCGTTTTGCTAGTTTGAATACTGCTGTATGAGATCATTGATATGACAACCCTTTATTCTTCTAAATTCCTCTCTCTCTCTATCTCTCTTCTTCTCTCTCTCATATATATATATATGCAGTTAGGAGGATATAGTATAGTATATATATATATATATATATATATATATATATATATATATATATATATATATATATATATATATATATATATTTTGTTTTTATATATATATATATATATATATATATATATATATATATATATAGTCTTTAAAACATATAGGATTTGTTTGAAAATTGAAATTGCATTCGAAATATAAAAAATTCCTTAAGGTACTTACTGTCTTACAGAAAATGAGCCGTATATATGAATAAGTTTTACACATTTCAGTTATAAATTGAAAGATATGAGCAGTAGATAGATAGATAGATAGATAGATAGATAGATAGATAGATAGATAGATAGATAGATAGATAGATAGATAGATAGATAGATAGATAGATAGATAGATAAATAGATAGATAGATACATAGATACATAGATACATAGATAGAAAGATAACTTCATTCATATACAAATCGTTGCTCAAAAAGCAAAGCTTTTTAAGCGAATGATTTGGTGAAAATAAGTTTTCAGTGCCACTAAAACATAATTATTCCTCTGAATCGAATGATATATATGTTTCAACTTCAGCTTTCTACGACGATTTTTGGGCCCTAAAATCATCCATGAAAGAAAAAAATAAATGAAATATTTTTTTTTTTACTAAACAACTTTTTTAAGCGTAATAGCAACAATTACTTTTTCGAATATTTTAAAAATAAGTATAAAGTAAGAACGCAGGGCAAAACTTATAAATTGAAATTTCAGTTTGAAATTTTTTTAAATAATATCTAAAAATAACGAGGATTATATAATAACAATTATTTTTTTCTTCATTTAAAATCGCTCTATTGTAAAATTAAACTAAACTGTCATTTATGACCTTTTGACTTTCAAAAGACGAAATAAAACCTTTTTTTCAAATTATTGAAATATAAAATGTAAAACAATGATGTGATGAGAACAAAGGAAGTTAGATAAATGTTAAAGAAAAAAAAATAGAAAAAAATTATATATATATATATATATATATATATATATATATATATATATATATATATATATATATATATATATATATATATATATATATATATATATATATATATATATATATATATATATCATCCTTTAATGATAATGTAAAAAGTAAGTGCAATATGAGAGATAGAGAAACTTTTCTCTGCCTAATATCATAAAAGAGCCTCCTTTTCTCATATTTCAACTCGTAATTTAATAATTCCAATAGCGAGTCAAATGACACAAGTCGTCGTTTTCGCTCCGATTAACCGAGGCTATTTGGCATCAATTCACTCAATGATTCTCGGCTTAATGAACAAAGTTCACTCTTTATTTAAATATAATAAAAAAAAGAAAGTAATGTTGTTATTTGTAATTATTTGATCATACAGTACTATATATCAGTCCATCATCAAGGA
>JABUQX010053442.1:37500-40000 GCA_015478945.1 Trachelipus rathkii
TTGACTCTGAAGACGCTTCAGCTTCTGCGGATAAATTGGGAACTGTAATTGTTGATGGGATGAGCAAGTTCATTTTATCATCGAATAATCTTTTAATCCACCTCAGAATTCATGATTAGATTGCGCTTGTTCCCTGGCTATTCAGGCTAGAGACAGTGCGTATCGGGTGTGAAAAAATTCCTATCACTCTTGCAAATTTTCATTCAGCTAAATCATTGCAGGAGCCACTCTTCGACAGGCAAAGCAGGACTTTTTTTCATTAAGGAAAGTGCGCTGGCCTCCACTGGTTTCCTACTGACAAATCTCTCTGGCCTCTTGCCAAAAACATTTCTAACAACTTCTGTAAATCATTCTTTCCTCCTCTTATTCGCTCTGATGATTCTGTTGTTAATACTCCAACTGAAAAGGCCAAACTCTTCGGCCCCCTATTTTCCTCTAACTCAACCTTGGAATGATTCTGGCATTCCTCTTCCTTCTCCTTCTCCTCTCAGGTGTCATGCAGCACCTGTAATTTCATTTGATAAGGGTGCATGGGCTCAACCCGTACATCTATGAACATTGGGAAGGATAGCGTTGCTTTGATGGCTTTCCTCTTCAACTTTGATTAAATATACTTCAATGATGACCCCGCCCCTCGTTCCAAGCTATTTCCTCAACCACCTGTATAGCACTTTCCTGGTGGCTTTGGAAGCGCATATGTCCAACCCTATTCCCGAAAAAAAGGATGCTGCTCTGATCCTTCTACTATCTCCCTATAGCTCTAGCTTGTATTCTTTCTAAGATCTTTGAAACCCCTCTTAACTCTCACTTCTTAGATCATCTGGAATCTCATTCCCTTCTTTCCGATTGCCAGTTCGGCTTTCGGCGCTCAAAGATCTACTGGCGATATGCGCCTAGCTTTGATTTATGGTTTTCCGCCCTTAGGAACTAAGGGAAGACTTGTGTGGTGGCGCTTGACATATTCAAAGCATTTGACCGGGTATGGCGCGTCACTGCTCAAGCTCCCTGCTGGGTTTCCTTCTTCTCTTTGCTTACTTATGTCTAGCTTTCTTTCCAAATCGTTCAATGTCGGCTGTTGTTGATGGGGCGACTTCTTTCTGTCAATAATTGATTGTTCTCTCAGGGTTCTGTTTATCTCCTACTTTCATTTCTGCTTTTCCATCAATGATCTTCTCACCTGCACATCTAACTCTATCCACTCTTATTATGCAGATGACTCGACCCTTCATTCTTTAGCTCATATCAATTCTACTCTTTTACTTCAAGAATTGCCTTTCGTCTTAATCTTTCCGATTCTATTCTCACTGATCTGGATAGAATTTCAGATTAGGTCGTCTCAAGCTTGTGAAATTTAATTCTTTAAAAAACCAACTTCTACAAATCTCCTCTCTAAGACACCTAACTTTCTATCTCTTTCGACCTTGGTTCTCTCAATCTACTCCCTGTGACAATATAAACATGTAGCGCCAGCACTTGGCAAAATGTATTGAAAACCACAAATCACCAATGGTTGCTAGGGCGGCCTCAAAAAAATGGGATTTCTGTTTAGACTGCGAAACTTTTTTTCCTCTTCTCAGTTACTCCAGCTATACAGGGTCTCATCCCGCCCTTGTAGGTACTACTCTTCTCTATCTGGGAGGGCTCTGTTTCACCAGTAAGCTTTTGGATAGGGTCGGAGTCAAAAGGCCAAAGACTTATAAACTGTCCTGTACTTTCTAGTTCACTTGACCCTCTATATTTGCAGCGCGATGTTGGTGATTTTATACCTTTTCTATAGGTACTGTACTGCCCGTGAGCGGTGGTGACAACTGTAAAAAAAAAAAAAAAGGTTCTAATAAGGAATTCCTTAAGTAGCTGAAACCCCCACAAGAATGGCATCTCCGATGGTGAATCACTTCTAGAATGCATTTAAATAGCATAACCGAGGAGCTTGCTCGCTTGACAAAAAAAAAAAAAGTTTCACAGAAGTGGAAGCCGTCTTATCTGCAACCCCTGGCAACAACACTGATAGTGACGATGGTGGCTTTTCAGCAAATAAACCTACTGAAGATTTGGATATGTTAGATCTTGATAAGTTCATGGCCGAAATTGCATTGACATCTCATTCACCTTCAAAGGAATCACACCAAGGAACCTCATCGTAAAAACTGAAGAGACAGTCATCAAGGAGCAAAGATAATTCAAATTTGCAATCTGTGAAAGAGGAGATGAGGCTCTACGAAAACATGAGATGCTGCCTACAGAAGAGAATCCTTTCATGCGGTGGCATGAAAATGGGCCAAGGTTTTCATTATTATCAGTGCTTGCAGGCAAATAATTATCAGCACCTCCTTCATCAGTCGAAAGCGAGCGTATTTATAGTTTAGGTAGGAATGTAAACACCCCAAAAAGGAAGTCTCTCGCCAGATACTAGTGAAAGCTTAATGTTTTTGCATCACAATTTGTGAATTTTTGAATTTGAGTATTGAATGATATCTATCTTTATCTTAAAGGAGTATAT
>JABUQX010053443.1:0-7500 GCA_015478945.1 Trachelipus rathkii
CATTACGCCACTTCATATATATATATATATATATATATATATATATGGACAAGTTACTTAAAACGGGAGCTTGGATAAAAAAAAATTTTTTAAATGTATTCATTTTATAAATAGATGTTCTAGGGTTGAAATGAATTTTTTTTTATTTATTTATTTACCTGTTCTAGGGTCGGTTGGGATTAGGTTAGGTTAGGTCAGGTCAGGTCAGGTAAAAAAAATTCATTTCCCGACCCCTAAAGCATCTATTTAGCATGTATCCTTAGAGGCTACCTGTAAAATTTTTTTGGATCAAACTTCACGTTTCATATGAGCTTTGTAACATAACACTTTACTACTTTATATATATATACTCTTATATACATTTTTTTCTTTACTTTTTCTTTTCTATGTCTATATACTATATATATATATATATATATATATATATATATATATATATATATATATATATATATATATATATATATATATATATATATATATATATATGGTCGGCGTCTGGCAAATATATAAGCTTAGCAAAAGTTATCAAGGAAGCAAAACAAGACTATTCAATTAATCAGATAAAAGACAAGCCGAAATCGAAACTGAAAAAAAAAAAAATAAAAATAAAAATCTCAAAACTACAATAGCTACAGAAATACTGTATAGCAATATTGGAAGTGGTGGTGAATTTAAGCTTACAAAATACTTAAAAAAAAATTAAAACTCCAAAGTTACACAAAAATAGATAATATGATTAGAGAGCCTTTAAGAGACCTTTTATTGGTTTCTCGTTAAAAAAAATAGACTTTCTAATGCTAGCTTTTGTTTTTTTTTTTTTTATAAAAGCTAAAGAAAATATTGCACGATGGCGGGAGTCGGGTCTCTCGGCCTTCAGGGAACTACGAGGGAGGACTAATTCCCCCCTCGGGGGAGGGTCTCGGAACCGCTCTTTGGTATTTGGGTACCGCGGGGTTCCCTCCGCCCCTCCCCTACGGGATGTGGAAAACGTCCCCCCCTCGGCTCGAGCCCCCTGGTGTGCCGTATAAAGCAAATAGAAAGTCTATTTATTTTAGCGATAAACCAATAAAAGGTCTCTAAATAGGCCACAAAATAATAGGCTATTACTATAATTATTAACAATAATTGTTTATTTTTATTTTTTACATTTTCTTATGTGAATTTCTATTCTAATGACTTCAAAAACATTTCTACAACACCATAATATATATAATTTTTTTTTCAGTTCAGCTGTTTGGATGCCGATCTCGCTCCTCACCTTCGATCCGATTCCTTCTGGGAAGACAATTTCCTAAGCGCCAGAGAATGTTTGGGGGACTCTGCATATCTATATATACACTTTCGATATGAACCTAGCGAGTACTATATATATATATATATATATATATATATATATATATATATATATGGTGATATTGGTTTAAAGCCCACAGATCCACATCAAAAACTACAAAACAGCTGGAAGAACCTTGTTGCTTTTGAAGGTTCAGGTAGAGATAGAGGGTTACAAATAAAAGAAGCAACTAACAAACTACAATAGCCAGAGTGAAAGAATACATTTTTGGAATTTTGGCAAGAATTTGAGTTAGGAAAATGCAAACAAAAAAATAAATAATAAAAATAAATATTGGCTATTTTTTTTTAAGAGCAGGGATATATATATATACTACTATATATATATATATATATATATATATATATATATATATATATATATATATATATATACTTTTATATATACATATACTTTTACATATATATACATACGTATATGACTACGTTTATATATATATATATATATATATATATATATATATATATAACATATATATATATATATAACTATATATATATATATATATATAACTATACTATATATATAGAACACTGTTTATGTACAGTATTTGCAAGGTATTACCAGTGACAATGTGAGGAGTGAGCAGGCCCAGGAAGTGCCTTACAGGGGGACACCATACCCGTAGAGGAGGCGGAAGGCCGGCACTAATGGGCGGGGTTTGGGGCCCTCTCCCGGAGGAATACCACGTGTTAGTTCCGGAAGCTTGAAGATAGCTCTGTGGATGCGGTGCTGTAGGACATCCATTAGTTAAAAGAAAAGCAAATTTAATATAAAGAGTCTTTATTTTAGCAGTAAACAATAAAGGTATCTAAATAGGCTCTAATCATATTTTATTATTATAAATAATTGTTTTTATTTTTATTTCTTTACATTTCTAAATTTTACTAAGTTCAAAAATAATTCTTTAACTCTTAACTTTTCTAGTTTGGGAATACCTGCTATATTTTTATTATTATTATTTTTTTTATTTTCTTTTAAATTCAACTTCTATTCAATGTATTCCTTTTACTGGTAGCTGTTGTAGTTTTGAGATATGGATTGTGGATCCGAAGTTCTTTTAACAGATTTTACCTCTCTCTCTCTCTCTGCCTGCCTGCCTGCCTATCTCTACTATATATATCTATATATATATATACACCTGCCACCTCTACTATCTCTTATATATACCTATATATAGATCCAGCCTCCCGAAGCCTCCTTGAATCAATTTTAAATAATGTATGTAATAGCAAGCAATAATATCATGTAGCCAATATGTCTTGTTATTATTGGCTGTGTATAATATATATTATATCATATATATGTGTATTGTGTGTGTGTGTGTAATAATAATAATATTACATCGCAATTATCTTGATTTTTGATTAACGATTTTTCATCAGGATTATAATTTAAACTTCATATTAATCCAAATTTTGGGTTTTTATATTTAGAAATTTATTTTTGTAAGCTGCATTATAAATAATAGTTAGTTAGCAGCAGTCATGCCCACACAAGGTATGCTGGCACAATATTAAAGGCTGTAACAGGTAAAATGCTGTTTAGTCTCGAATAATCCTTAAGGAAAATTTTGTTTCAAAGTAAGAATTTAAAAAGACTTGAAAGAACTTAGTAAAAGAAATACGTTAAAATGGCCTTCCCCATTAATTACTATTAAAAATAATAATAATGTATATATCAATAATTAATAATAATAATAATAATAATAATAATAATATTTAATAATAATAATAATAATAATAATAATAATAATAATAATAATAATAATATTATTATTAAAATTTTTAATATAATTTTCCTTAATAGTATTAATATTATTATTATTAGTAAAATTATTATTATTCTTATTATTATTATTATTATTATTATTATATTAATATTATTATTATTATTATTATTATTATTATTATTATTGTATTATTATTATTATTATTATTATTATTATTATTTATTATTATTATTATTATTATTAATTTGTCTATGACTGATATATCTTATTAATTTTTTTTGATAACAAGTTGCGTGTGCGTACATAGACTACTCATAATTGTCAATTTCTTTGTGCAAGTGTAAATATTGTGTGTATTAAATTATTAAAATTTATTGTACTAATTCTTTTTTTTTTTTTTTTTTTCAATTTTTTATTCAGCATATAACAGTGAAAATAAAAGTTCGCACATTTTGAAAAATTCCCGTTCCATGGGGTCGGGGTCAGAGTCAGGAGTCCGTTGTTTCTAAATCGACTCCAGGGGTCGGGTCAGTCAGGTTGTTTGTAGAATCGTGACTCAGATAGATCAGAGTCGGGTTATTTTATCATTTCATATATATATATATATATAGTTTTTTTTATTTATTTTTCATGTATTTTGCTTTATGATTTACAAAAAAGCTACAATGGAAAGTATTTGTTATAGGAAATTATTTTTGCTGTTTAATATTAAATTGCTCAGAGGACAATTATTATTTTTTTTAAATATTTGATTGAAGGATGAAGAGGAGGAAAGAGATATTATTATGAAATTGGAGTTAAAATGGTGAAAATTATTTTAGAAATCTCAATGTTGAAAACACCCTTACCTAATCTGGTAATCAATCCACAGTGAAATGGAAATGCACCAAATGGAATGGAAAACTAATCAGAGCTGTTGAGCTGGAGCCTAAATTAACCAGAAAAAAAAAAAATCTTTTTTTTGTTTGCTTGTGCTGGAACCGGAGTTAAAAAATTTTTTATTTACAGGTAGATAAAAAATATATATATTTTTATTGGAAAATATTGGGGTTAAGAGGCAGAACCCCATAATTTTAAAGTGACAGAGTCAGAGCTGGAGCTGGCTATTTCAACATGATCGAGCTGAAGTTGGAACTGGCAAAAAAATATTATCGCACCCTTGAAATTAATACTCACCTTTCCTAAAATCATATCTGCAATTCCAGAAGGCTTTATTTTCATTGTTAACGGATCTATAAATATAAATAAATATAAATATAACGTGACTTTGAGACAAGTATATTTATTGTAAATGGTGACTAAAATCTGAGTGAAAATAAAATACTAAAGATACTACAAATATCCATGTTTAAAGACAGTAAATATATGACGTACTAAATTATAGGAGAATTGATTTGACCTAGTCCAAAAGAAATTTTATTTTCTAGATTCATTGAAAGGAAGAAAGAGCAAGGTTCAGTTATTGTCAAAGGTAGTTCTACTCTAGCACCACAACCACCACCTAACCTGAGCAGTTACAGTACAGATAGACATGACAGTTTATTTACGTTACTTACTCTTTTAACAAATGTTAGGAACTTTTCATTCAAAAGTAATCATTTAAAATTTTTAATGAAAGTTAATTGAATTATGAAGCTATATATTAACAGCAATTACTTGGCTGTAATTTTAGATTATTCATTCGTTAGTTGATTACTTATCAAACATTTTATTTTTATTATTATTATTATTATTATTATTATTATTATTATTATTATTATTATTATTATTATTATTATTATTATTATTATTATTATTATTATTATTATCATTAAGACTTAACCATTTCAGTACTGTTCACATAGCCACATTATTATTGAGTATTTTATTTATTTATTTTTTTCAGATACATTCTTTTGGAGATGATTCATTATTTACTGAAGATGTTTTAGATAATGTATGCAAATTTGAACTAGCAGCGCAGGAAGGAAACTCTGATTGCTTGGAAAATGTAAACCAAAGAAAAAGATCAAATTCCAAATTATCAACTGTTGGTAAGAGCTCTCTTAAAGGTACCACGCCAATCAATAAAGGTGATGTTTCTTCAAAACAATTTGTCAATGTTTTGAAGCAAGAAGAACTTGAATATAAGGAAAATAAATATATTATTCCTCGTTTTTCTAAAAGAATTTTAGATAAAACCAAACTACAGAATATTTCTAGGACATTAAATATCTCCAGTGGTTTGCAAAGAAATGTTCAAGAATTAAGTGTTCTGAAGCCATGTGATATTTCTAATACTTCAAATAAAAATGACAGTTCCAGGCTTAAGAAGGTTATCTCTTCAACAAGTACTCCAAAAACTTCTAATAATGAAGAAAGTGTTTCAAGGTTTCATACATTAAGAAATGATGATAGCAGCACTAGACAATCCGTTCTGACAGGTGACATAAGCAATATCAGCTTTGAAACCACTGTTATTGAAGATGATGAAAAAGAGGATGTTGATATTAGCATTGATGTTTCTTCATCGCTTTCCTCCCAAGATAAATTAAATTTGTCATGCTGGGGTCTTCCTGAAGATGTTCTTAATGTAGGTATAAAAATTTATTTATATATATATATATGATATTATATCTATATATATATATATAGATGTTTATATATATATATAATAATATATATATATATATATATATATATATATATATATATATATATATATATATATATATATATATATATATAAATATATATAACATGTTGATATAATAGCAAAATATATATAATAGATAGAAAGTAAATATTATAATGACTATATTTATGCAACAGGCGTTTGACAGAATTAATAGGGAACCTATGTGGCAGGTGTTGATATACTGTGGTGGTGATAGGCTTCTGAATGGAATCGAATGTATGTTGATAGTGTAACGTGTGTAAGAATAAATGGAGTGGAGAATGAATGGTTTAATATTAATACTGGAGTGAGGCAGGGATGTATTATGTCTCCATGACTACTTAATTTGTGTATGGATGGGGTGATGAAAAAATTAAAGGTAGAAGTGGCAGGGGAGGTGGTTGGATTGATGGAGAAGGGAAAAGTGTAGGGTGGCCAGCTTTAATTTTGTGTGGTGAATCTGAAGAAAGTTTGGGAGGATGTGTAAAAGAACGGGCTTGAAAGTAAATATAGAAAGAGTAAGGTGATAGTGGTTGTTGAGGAGAGTCCGCAGTGTGAAATCATTTTGGAGTGTAAGCAGCTGGAACAAGTATCTGAGTTTAAATATTTAGGTTATATGTTCGATGAAAAGGGAATGGATGATTATATTGGTTAGAAGGTCACTGGTGCAATTAAATCTTTGTGAATGTAAGGGGACCAAGTCATGAGTGCACTAGGGTTCTGCGGAATGGTATGCTGTTACCAGTGTTAATTTTTTTTTTTTTTTTGCTAATTATGTACTTTTTTTCATAATCTTTTCATACTTTATAATGTTCGCAAAACCGACGAGGGCAGTGGCATGTGCAACTAATTTTACTGGTGCAACAATCCTATTCTACTTATATATTCAGGTGTATCTTATGAAAGAACTTCAAATAAATTAACTTTTATAAGATAATTAATAAATAAACCGTCACAGTAAGTGAATAAAGAATTAAAAACGAATTTGCAGTAATATTGCTATGCAGCCCAAAAATAGTAGGGAAATCAATAAAATTTTTTAGAATAAGTCTTGTTGAACATTTATGGCATTCATTTGTGATTGGAGTTTCCTCGAAAAAGGTGAATCACTGCAAATTTAATGACAATAAAGTCAAGTTCTAGGCAGTTCTATTTGTTCTTGTCTATTGTGTTCGTACTTAGTAGACCATTTCTTGAATCAGGAAATGAGGCTAAACAGATGACAAAAGACCTTTACGTGGATTCAGTGTCTCGATAAGTATTATATATTGAGGGAAATTGTAATTTAGAGAAATTGTTAAAATAATAACCTTGGTGTTTTTGATTAGAATGTGCAAAAATGGGATATAGTTATGACTTAAATTTGACATGAAAATTCATTATAGTTAAGGCTCAACCCATGAACCCAACCTTTTTTTAACATTTATATTTCTGGCCTTACAATTAAGAGCTTGAAAGAGATGGATTTTCTCTTTAAACTTCTGTTGAAGTATTATAGGCGCTGCATTGTCTTTTAGATCTTGCTTTTAAACTGTAATCAAAATAAATATCTTGTTGTACTTATAAGTTAGGGGGTAACAATAACTATTTGAGGTGAAAATAGGAATTCATAGACTTTTTCAACCTACATACACAAGTAATTGAATGTAAGAAAAAATTATACCGTTCATATATTTAATAAAATAATCTCGTAAGATTATCATCTTTTGATAATCTTGCACATGCAGAATGTTTATACCAGTATATTTTCTTTTG
>JABUQX010053443.1:15000-30721 GCA_015478945.1 Trachelipus rathkii
TATTATTTGCATATAAGTTTTCTATATGATTTGAAAAGTAAAGTACCTTGAATAATGATCAAGAAGGATAAACTTGGTAATATGTCATCCTTTGCTTAAGTAGGTTATTCCTACTTTGCGTATGACAAGTGTTCTATTATGGACGCGAACACTTGCTCCCATGTAGGGGGATGCTGAATCTCAAACATGAATATTGACGTTAGAAGTTGACGAAACTCTGGTATATCACTCTTCATATAAGTCAGGGGTGGGGCAGACCTTTGTTGGCATACCAGTGTCGTCCAATTTTTTTGCATCAGACGTTATGCTCGATGCTGTTGGTTGGCGTCTGTATCAACTTCATAATTTATGGTAGCATATATTGGTAGATCGATTTGTTGTAATAATGTTATATGTTAGTGTGTTGATTATTTTAATGTAAAGACAATAATCGGGTCATCAACATTGATACATTAACATTACTTGGCATTAATGGTACTTTTGAGCCTGTTTGTGTATTCCGCTAGTCTTTGTTCAATGTTGGTGTTTAAATTTGTTACTGTGAGAGCAGGCAGAGTAAGTTCTTGCAGAGATTTTGAATCACTTAGTTCGCAGTGACCGGTTTGATTGTGCTTTTTTAATCGAATGTTCATGGTTGAAAATGCGCGTTTTCCTATCGGTTATGTCATTTCAAATACGACATATTACGTATAGTTTTTTTTGCATAATATTCTTAGCTCTTCGGGGTGAGTTTAATGTTGTTTCATTCAGGGTAATTGTAAGGTGCTTGCAGAAAATAATTATGTAGAGAGTTCGGTTTTCTGATCTTAAAGAAGGCTCATCAAATTTCATGTTTTAATAATGAATTTGCTGTGTGTTTTTCAATCAAGCTGTTTCTAATTATTAGGAGAAGGCAAGTTATCATGAGTTTGAACGTTTGTTTGTTCAAGAAAAGTGAAATATGGTTTAAAAGTTGAGGTGGATGCAGTTTTTTCGTTCTTTAAGCAAAAATATTGAGATAATGACTTTTCAAGATGACCCTTGCAATATCTTTGAATTTTTTCTCGAAGTGATAGTGTTGGTCAAGACTTGGCAATTATTTTCGCAGAGCACATCACTCTGCTCTTTTAGGTGTGGATATTGACTTGTCGAGGATCCAGAAGAAATCAATTGACACAGAAAAATTTAAAGTCAGAGGATATTATATATACATTTAGAATTTTTCTTGTGCTTGTTGATGTTTTAAATTTAGATCATTTCAGATTGCTATGTAACATTCGAATCTAAAAATGCCCAAAGATCACAAATATAGCCCTTGTTGTCAGAATAATGGGTTCTTTCATCACGCTAGCTCATGTTTCCTGTCCTATAAAATTAGATAAAGCATTTTTTCAAATTACCAAAATTTGGCGTAGGGTCTACTCAGAACCTGTCCTTTAGAAAGCCAGCGCACCTCTCAATGAAGGGCAAGTTCCACCATATTTCAAATCACAGTATTCAAATTTACAGTATTTTCTGGATTCTCGTCTGTTTTAATGCTCGTTGCTCTACTTTTATTTCACACATTTAACACGGTAAGCATCTAGCATGCTGTATATTTTAGGTATAGTTTTTTCCAAACAGTGGCCTCGTTGTGTAATATGCAGTGATTATTGTAGTGACAGGATGATGTTAAAAAATTGCCATTGGACTTTGACTATCATTGACTGGCGCTCGTCAGGACACGACCACTTAAGGAGTTTTGCTATGCAATCTAATTTTAGAATCTTTTCGGCATGATTTTCCTTTTCCAAAATATGTCACGTCAATCGCCTTTAGCAGCATGCAGATGACTCCAGACTGGCAAGTTCTTCATCGACTTTAAAATTAAATCATCGATTCCTCTTATAAAACAACATCTAGTTCAAAAATGTCCACTATTCATCAAAATCTATTCAACGATAGTAAAATAATCAGAGAAAAGTTCTTCCAGTTGCTGAAAAACATCCTGAGAGAGTTCCTCTCGATACGTCTCGTAACTGCCTGCCTTGATATAGCACTTTTGGACTGATTTCCTTGTGATACGGGGAGTACCAAAATTTGGTACAAGATCTTCGGAGACAAGGCTTTACAATTTCTTCCCCGCCATAGACAAAGGTTTCTTTTTTTTTCGCCAATGCTAAAGCAATTTCATATGACACTTCTGTCATACGCTAAGTCTTCACAACATAACCTTTAACAAACATATTATTTAATCAATTCTTATTATATATCTTGCACTTTTTCTTTAGTCACATATTCTTTTTTCGTGACTCAGACGGCAAGAACAAGCTTTTCATTTGTTTCTTCTATGGTTAGTCTGATGCTTGTGTTTTATAGTATTATTAAATCATAGTCTTCTATTATGTGAAAGAGTACTTTCACAAACAATGCAAGATTTATTTTTATGATGAAAATTAGAAAAAAATACAAGACAATAAAAATAGTGATTGTGATAACTACTTTATCGGTTTTCTAGACATCGGAATAAATATGAAATTTTTAAAGCTTGTTAATTAAATAAATTTTTAGATATTTGATGAGCGAAGCAACAGTTAGAATATAAATCTCTCCCCAAAAAAGTAAGCTGTAGACAATGGCGGCAACTTATAATCATCCAATTGCGCCACGTTTGGACGCATGCGCACACGGGTTGGCCACCCTGAATAGAGGGTTATCTCTGGCTTGCAGCCGAAATTAAATGACCGTACACCCCCTAGGGGGTGCTGGGCCCCCTCCAAGTAGGCAAATGACCGTTAGAGATGATGAAATGTTGGTATACAACCTTGCTTCTTATAATTATGCCTCGGAGTACAAGGGAGGCGAGGTGAGAGGTGGCTATGCCCATATGGTGTTGGGATGTAGCCAATGATCTTGAAATTTGATCATGTTTTAAGGAGTAAATTTGGTATACTATCCTTCTTATGATGATGTTCTGTGCTGTTGTAGAAGAGGTAAATGTAACGCTATCGCCCTCATGGTGTTTGGGCTGTGCCCCAAAACCTTGAAATTTGACATAGAAGGATGAGAAGCTTGTATTTATCCCCGTATACCCCTTTCTTTAAGGTAACTGTCACACAACGTGGTTACGTGTCGCTACGCTCACATGGGGTTAGAGCTGTGCCCCAAAACTTTAGATATTGACATAGAACGATGAAACTTGGTATAAACCCTTCTTATAATGTATTCCTCTGTACATCCTACATCTACAGTACTTTATTACGGTCCAAAAAGGAGTTGAAATTCAGAAAAAATGTCAAAAGTCAAGATTTTGATCAGTTCCCGTTTTCTTCATCTGACCCACTTTCTGACTCACCGGAACCACAGGTACTACTTCCCAATGCTTCATTACGTTCCAATTCATATTTTTCACTGATACGAATTGTAATATTCACGGAATGTACTCAAATAACATTTCCAAAGTTCCAAACGTTTAGATAGATGATAATGTACCATACAATGTCTACTCTTCAGTTGTCGAAATATTACCTTATTCTAGGTATATCCTTCCAGTCAAAGTTGAAGTCAGATATATATTTTTATTTTTTTTATTTTATTTTATTTTTTTTTATTTTCATTTTTTTTAAATTATTTACTTTTTTCAAATTTTTATTTTTTATTTTATTTTATTTTTTTCAAAAAAATTATTTACGTTTTTCAAATTTTTATTTTTTTATTTTTTTTTTATTTTTCATTTTTTAATATTTATTTTTTATTTTTATTTTTTAATTTTTTTATTTTATTTTTTTTCATTTTTACTTTCTATTTTATTTATATTTTTAAAAAATTATTTGTTTTTCCAATTTTTATTTTTCCTTTATTATTTTTTTTTTTTTTTTTTTTTAAATTTATTTTTGTTTTATTTGCTTAAAACTATTGAAATTTTTATGCTTTTCATTTTTTTTTTTTTTTTTTTTTTTTTTTTTTTTTTTATTTTTATTTATTTTCATTTTTTTTTTCAAGGAGGGGGCAAAATAAAAAATAAAATAAATAAATTAATAAATAAATAAAAAAAATTACATAAAGAAAAGTAAAAATTAAAAAAAGGGAGTAACCCACCCTGACCCTTGCCTAACGCAATTACCTCAGGTGGGCGCAGACGCGGGACTATCCTGTGTGTAATTACATACTTAGAAAAGGCGAGAGTAAATTGTCTACCATCGTGACCCTCTCTTAGGCTAATAACAATTTTCGGTGAGTCTAAAAAGTCGGTAGACTTAGAGTACTTCTTGATCCAATTTCTTCAACGTGGTTGACATTATAGAAGAGTAGTTTGCAATCGCGCTCATTAAATACGTTTGGTTACTAGGAGGCATTATAGCGGTTGATTCAATACACTAAATCAATTCAAACACATTATGTTTTTCTTTTATATAAGAATGAAACACCGTAAAGTCAGGTGAAATCTGGTGGGGACTGTCTTGTACATATATCTTCTATAGAGGGTATACGGGTGGTTGTTTATGGTGTTTGATGTGGTCATGATATACACATTTGTAAAATACACTTGATGGAAAATAAACACTGTTCAAGACTTGAGCAGCAGAACTGTGTTCAACGTTAAGCAGTTAAAGCAACTATGGTTTTTAAAATGAGTTTAGTAACTATAAGTACAAATACAAATCCTTCTGTTCAGAATAACAACTTAAAAGAGGTATGAATAATTTTCAACCAATCGCATAAACACAAAGTCATGTGAGATAAGGGATATTCAGGCCAGTCACAGGAATAGGTTTAAAAGGAGAAATTGATATGTGATTTCGCAGGTTATATCTAGTAATTTGTGTCGAGAATTTGCCTCTCCTTTTCATCTTCAGGTAAAGGTCTCTTTTGTGAAGATTACGTATCGTTGGTGTTTTCAGAATTAATAATTTATATTTTATATGTTTGTTGTGATTTTTTTGTGTTTGCGTTGACATCTTTAGTTTGTTATGAGTTTTTATGTTTTGTATTGGTAAAGGAAGTTCGTTTTTCAGCCGTATCCTTTCGGCGTTTGTAGATATTGCGTATATCGTTAGATTATCAGGTGTATATATAGTATATATATATATAGTATGACTATATGTATTATTATATATTATATATATATATATATATATTTGTATATTTGTATTATTAGGTAATATATATAGTATATCATAGTTTATATATTATAATGGTATATATATATATATATATATATTATATATATATAATAATATAATATAATATATATTTGTCCACCAAGAAGGATGCGGAGGGTCACTCGTGATCGTAAATTGGTTATTATTGTTGCCTTTTAATTATTGGGGAGAACGTAAAGGCATGAGAGCTGAGACGTTTTGTGAAGGTCGCTTGAGGTTCGATACTTTCTGTGTACACTGGGTCGGTTTGTAGGTGTTGGAGTTTCTCGGTTTTTAGCAGATGCGAGTTGTCTTGTGACTGGGTGTGGGTGTGGGTGATTGCTCATATATATAGAATAAATAAATTAGTGGATTAGTGTTACGAAGATTGATAATTGATTAGTGTTACTGTTAGAATATAAATTGATTGGTAGAATAGGTGAGAGGAAGAAGTATGAAAACTTAAAAGAAAATAATAAGAAAACGAAATGTTTATATTAAAAATGTGAAAGAAAAAATAATCGAAAACAAAAATAATATTAAAGCGACCAATATGTGAAGATCTTTATCTATATTTACAAATTATTGATGGAGAGAGTATTATCTTATTATTTGAGAGACCGAATATTTACTAACTTAGCAATATGAGAATATATAGTTTTGCACTGATATAATAATATATATATATATATATATATATATATATTATATATATAAGTATATAGTATATTATATATATATAATATAGTATATAATATTATATATATATTATATATATATAGGTATATAATATACTATATATTTGTGTGTGTGTATGTATGTATGTGTACGTGTGTGTTTGTGTTTGCATACATGTTTATACGCATAGCAATTTACCCTTCATGTAAGTTGGTGAACAGCATTCATACCATTGTTAGAACAAAGCACCAGATGTTCATGTAATTGATACCCGTTCTTTGTTTATTCCCCTTCAAAACTAATTATCTTTTTCACAGAACTAGGAGTTTTTCCTGAACGCTTTTTGAAATGGCTTGTTTCTCGTACGTTTTCTTTGTATCCTTTGCACCCTCTTCAACAGAGGATAACAGATGTTGTAACCGAACCCTTTGTTCTTTGTTAAAGATTGCGTAATGTTTAGGTGTCAGGTAGAGAGCATTTTACAGCCAATGTTTTTGTTGTGAACATGCCAAAAAGCGATTATGGTCGACACAGTGGTTTGTTTGGTAGTTTGTTTGTGTTGGGTGTTTACTGGTGCTTGGTGTGTTCTTTTGTCGTGGTTTTCGTTTTATTGGTGTTGTGAGATGCTATGTGAATAATAATAATGATAATTAAATATAATATTTATAATAATAATTGAATTAGAATAATAATAATAATATTAATAATATAATAATAATAATATTTAATCTTCTAACATAAGGAAACATTCACAATTACTTCTATTGAAGCAGACTATATTCACACTTCGCTTTCTGCATGAAATCATTCTTAATACAATTCCTTATTACATGAAAATTGAAACCAATCAAGACTCAGCTTATTAAAGATAATCAAAAATATTAGAACGTCCCTGAAGAGAGTTTCAGTTTAGTTTTGAACTTCCAAATAGAAAAAAAATAGAAGCTAAACAATTTTTAGTTAACTGAGCTAGCAATCATCGACGCAATAAATTATTTTATGTAGATTATTGTTTGAAAAAAGTGTGTAATTATGTAATATAAGTTTGTCTCAAGATGGTGCTACTTACTGTTAGTTAGAGTAAGGAATTTATTAATTATTAACCGTTTATTCGTGTGGTAAGATATGTAGTTTGTTATGGGATCTTATCATTATTAGTGAGTTATGGCCGTTAAGAGTAGTATATATCGTTATATATATATAATGAATATATTATATATATTTATTATTATTATTATAGTGTATATATACTATATAGTTTTTTATTTATAGTATAATTGTATTATATGTGATTTTCTATATTATAGTAATTATGCTAGTATCAGTATATAATTATATCCAGTAAGTATCTACTGATGGTTAGGTAGGGTGGGCGAGTGGTTGATTGTGCAGCTTAACGTGTTTTAGAGCGTATTAATAACAGTAGTAGAAAGTTAATAAAAATTATATACTTGCAATCATAGATACATATGTAGATCAATTTAGAATCATTAGATCCATTGTAATGTGAGGAAGGGTGGGTGGGTGGTTTGATTAACTGATTTACTGATTTACTGCTTTAGGGTAATGTAAAAACGTATACGTATTTTTAAAGTTATAGACATAAAATGAAATAAATTTGTTAATTAAAAACAAAATGTTTTAACAGAATAAGAAAAATAATAAAAGTTTTAAAAGAAATATATAGATTTAAAAATAAATAAAATAAAAATAAATAAAACTCTTGAAATTAAATAAATTAATATACTAACTTTTAACAAAATATAATATAAAGGAATAATAGAAACGGTAAATAAGAATAATCATAGCAACGAAATGATTATATTAAAACATGGTGAAGAAAATGTAATGTCCTTCGCGACGTTTTAAAAATGTTACACATCGCTGACATCTAGTAGAAATGAGCAGGCACATGGTGATCAGTAAAGTAGTTACGAGGCTAATGTTATTAAGTAAGGTGTCTATTAGATTATTGTGGATGTGGTGTGGTGTGTGTGTGTGTGGTGTGGTGTGTGTGTGTGGTGTGTGTGTGGTATGTTTGTGTGTGATCTTGAGTTCATATAGCATATATATGTTATATTAATAATAATAATAGATAATAATAATAATTATATAATAGATAAATAATAATTAATAATAGATAATAATAATAATTATAAGTAATAATAATGAACTACTCTTTAAGATAAAAACAGATGTTTAAGGTAATGGCAAAGAGGAACAAAGTAAGTAAATTCTTCGTCACCTTCTCATGGTGTAAAAGAATATTTGCGGAACAGGTAATTAATCTGCGTTACCCTTCTCAATGTGGTCAGAGAAGATATGTAGATTAATGAGTCATTCCTGCGAATTTCATTGGCTGGTCCGTGATGGCCTGAGCAAATACGTTCTCTGAGGTTGGTGACCTCTTGACGTAGACAGATTACGGTAATGTTAGGTGTCTGGTTAGAGAGCAATTTGCGTACCAATGTTCTAGTTGTGGACCTGGGGGCAAAGTGATCGCACGCGTTATGGGTGTTGTGAGATCTATGTGGAATATAATAATAATACAATAATATATATGAATAATAATGAGATAATGAAATAAATATAAAATATAAATAATATAATTATATAATAATATATTAATGAATAATAATAATAATATAGTAATAAAATCATATTAATATTAATTAAAAAAAAAATATAAAAATAATAACTAATAAAATAATAATAAAATAATATAATAATAATAATAATAATATAAATAATATTATAATAATATGAATAATAATGAATAATAATAATAATATTTTGGGTTCTACACTTTGAAACAATTGAGATTGCTATGTTGAGTTCTGCTGGTAAGTTGAAACTTCTAATTTAGTTACCTTGTTAATGAAATGCGGTATAAGATTTAAGCTAGGAAGTTATATAAATTTTTAGTTAGTTATAGATATTACATATGTTAATGTAAAATTAACATTAATATTTTTAGAGATATTGTTTGAAAAAGTGTTGTATTATTTTTCATTTAACTTGAACGTTTGACATATATGAACAACAACAAGCAACAACAAACAACAACAACAACACAACAACAACAAAACAACAAACAACAACACCAACAACAACAAATCAAACGCCACATTTCAACAACAACAACATCAACAACTGCAACAATTGAACACAAACGTGACATTTCAACAACACCACAAGCTTACGCCAAGAAATTATTTATTTATGTTATACGAAAGTATGACATGAATCAATAGATAAATAGATAAATAGATCAAACTAGATCACTAGATCAATAGATCATCGGATGGGTAGGAGGATAGAGTTGGTGGTTGATAGACTGATTTACTGATTTACTGATTTTACTGTTTTAGGTGGTGTTAAATGCAAAATTTTAAGTTATAAAAAAAAAGAATAAACTTTTTAGTAAAACAAAATGTTTAAAGAAAACAAACAAAATAAATTAAAGTTTTGTGTTATTTTTATACTAAATACGACTTGAATCAATAGACCCAATAGTCAATAGATCAATAGATAATCATGGATGGGTAGAAGGGTGGGCTGGAAGGCAGGTTGTGAGTTCTGATGTAGAGGGGTGCTAGGGGCTGGGCTTACTGATTTACTGATTTACTGATTTACTGATTACTGATTTACGGAAGAGATATCTCCTGGATTTTATAGATGATATGTGAATGTGTAATTATTCACCACTTTAGGGTATGTAAAACATTAACAATTTTAAATAAAAATAAATTGACTTGAATCAATAGGATCAATAGATCACTAAGTGAGGTAAGAGGATAGAGTGGGTGGTTTTGATTAACTGATTTAACTGCTTAGGTTAAATGTAAAGAATGCAAAATTTTTGTTAGAGTCATAAACATAAAAGAATAAATTTTCAATTAATACAAAGTATTTAAAGAATACAAAACTATAAAAATAAATAAAAGTTTTTGTGTTGTTATATAAAATATGACTTGTAACTCTTGTAGATTCAATAGCTAATAGATAAAAGATCATATAGAATAAATAAGTGAAGGCAGTAGGAGTGGGGGGGTAGGGGGGCTGGTGGTTGATTTACTGATCTACTGCTTTAGGGTATGTAAAGAAACGTAAATTTGTAAAGTCATTAACATAAAAGAATAAATTTTTATTAAAAACAAAATATTTTTAATGACTACAACAATAATAATATAAAATTTCAAAAAAATAAAAAAAAAATTAAAAATATAAAAAAAAAAAAAAAAAGAAAAAATAAAAAAAAAAAAAACAAAAAAAATAAAAAAAAAAAATAAATAAAAAATTTAAAAATTAAAAAAAATAAAAAAAATAAAAAAATAAAATACAAAGAATAAGATTTAAAGAATGGATACGATAAAATAAAAATAGGGACAAACTATATATTGTTAGTTGACATTTATAAAAAAGTTTTAAAAAACGAGATATTTTGAAATTAGAAATGTCAGTCTGAGACTGGACGAATGTAGTATCAATCAACACTGCACTGACTGCCTGCAGTTAATGGTTAAAAGCTTGTTACGGGTCAGCATATATTCGTTGTTAAGTATGACAAAGGGTAAGGTTATGATAAATTTTTGTTAAATATGTCTATGTTTTAGATGGTAAAATACCTATGGATATGTTACAGATTGCGGTTTGAAAAATTGTGTGAAACAGGTTTTTACGTTGTGTATGTAGATGTTAGTTATCTGTACTGGCTGTTAAGTATGGAACCTTTCGATAATTGTTGGCTGTTTAGTTGAGCGTAAGGTACTGTTAGGTTTTGTCGTTGTAAATTATATTTCTTAGTTCAGGTCGTGATATGTTAGCTTTATTGGGAATGTAAAAAACTTGTTTTCTTATCATTCCGTCGTTTGGTTAGGTATTATAAAGAACTTAGTTTTTATGTTATGTTTATAGTTTAGGTTTGATCTCAAAATATGACTTGAATTAATATAGATCGCTGAAGCTATAGATCATGGAAGGATGGGGGTAGGGTGGGGCGTGTGAAGGGAGGGTGTTTGATATATATATAGTATATATATAGTATATATATATATATATATATATTATAGGTGATATTATGATATATAGTATATATATATATTATATATATATATATATATATATGATATATATATATATATATTGTATGTAATGTATGTAATATAATGTATTATGTATTATGTATGTATGGTATGTGTATGTATGTAATTATGTATTATGTATGTATGTATGTAGATGTATGTATGTGTAGGTATGTATGGTATGTATTGTATGGTATGGTATGGTGATGTATGTAATGTAATGCTATGTATGTTTATGGTAAGAAAATAGCGTATGTATTATGTTGTAAGTAATGAGTGTGTGTGTTTGCATGTATGTATGTATATTGTGTGTACTTTGAAAGAGGGAGGAAAAAAATTAGGTTAAGCCATTTTTTTTTTTTTTTTTTTTTTTTTTTTTTTTTTTTTTTTTTTTTTTTTTTTTTTTTTTTTTTTTTTTTTTTTTTTTTTTTTTTTTTTTTTTTTTATAGTTTGTTATAAAACTTATGTACCCTTCTGAATAAACTTTGCACCCAAAGTATATATATATATACTATAGTATATATATATATGATATATAATTATATGATATACTATATATATATATATATATATATATATATATATATATTATATATATATAATTATATATATATTATATATATTATATATTATAATAATATTATAGGTTATATAGTATTATATATATATGCTATTATATGATATAAATAGAAGATGAAGATAATTTAAATATATAATAATAGATAATATAATAATAATAATAATAATAATAATATTAATAAATGAATATTATTATTAATACATATATTAATTTATATTTGTTTAAAATATTTATTTTTTCAAATGTTGTTTGAACAGAAAATGTTCTTTTGTGTTAGTCCACATGTGTTGTAACTGTGTACTGAAAAAGCGCTCTGTGCGTCTTAATTTCCATCTGATCGTATCCTATAAGTAATTAATTTATACAAATGTATTTCGTTTTCTTTTGTCATTCCTTTGTACTGTCAGCATATTATCTTAATATTCTCCACGGTGCGGAGATGTATATTTTACGTTCGGTTAAATTTTAAACCTGCCCAATTAAACGCTAATAGTTTAACTTGTTAAACTAAATTGTATTAGTTTCGTTTTGTCAATAGCTTGTGACTTTAGCAATTAAGTGTTTAATGGCAAAATGCTCCCACGTTGCAATGATATTTTTACGTATAATTTTTAAACTTGCTAATAATTATCCATAAATAATTATTATTATAGATGTAATAAGTTTCCCTCCACTATGATTTGCATATAGGCTAATATATTTATCAAAATCTTAACTTCGGTCATGATTTTGGTTTATCGTCAATAAATTTTCAAGCCTGTTCATTTCGTGAAGCCGAGAGTTAAATACAGTAAGGAACGTTGAAATCTCCCTCTTCTTACAATATAAAATTAGTCATGAAATTTTTGATCGAATCTGTCACCTGTGATGTTGAAGGGTTCAAAACAAATTGAGTGCAAATCTCGCTTTTTATTACGTAGAACAAACAGAAGTTATTAACACTTGTGTCTGCTTGATATGTGAGGGTTCATTACAGTGAGATTAGATCCTTTCTTTCTCTTACCCGTTCTACAGTAACCCTTCCCCTCTCTCTCCTCACTGTCTCTTCTCCCCTCTATTTCCCCCTCTCTCATTCTTCTCGCCCTCTATTTTCCCCTCATTTTATTTAGTCGAATGCCTGCACTTGTCAGTGAAGACGTACGAATGCAGCGGTCTCTGCTCTAGCGGAACCGGCGCGAAAAGACGCCGCGGAAACATAGTCATGCGTGCGCGCGGCGCATCTTACGTATACGTATATTATAGTATATATATTATAATATATATATATATATATATATATATATATATTATATATATATTATTATATATATATAATATATATATTATTATATATTTAGTAGTAGTTTATATATAGGCAGGGTGTGGGGCGGGGGCTGCGGGGCCGTGTGCTGTGTACCGTGGTGCGTGTATTGCTCTCTTGCTATGAACGGATTCTCTAAGGCTGTACTAGTTCTCTTATTAGCATGTACATAATTATATATATTAATAATATATATATATATATTATAATATATATATATTAGTACTATATATATATATATGATATATAATATTTTAATATATTATATTAATATATAATATATATTTTCCAGTCCAGGTTCCAGTTCTCTGGAATCCTGCGAACAACAATGTTGGGTTATATCTTATAATTCTCGGTTCCAGCATAAAAAAGTCTTGTGTGGTGTGGGGATAGGAGTGGTTGTTGGCCTTGTTGTTCTGCTTATACTGTTTTTAAAGGTGTGGTGGTGCTCGGATTGGTGAGTGGTACGGCGTTTGTCAGTTTTCCGCTGCTTTGCGTTTTTGCCAGCTGTGAGTTGGAGTTGTGATGCTGTTATATTTGCTGGAAAGGGATCCTTTAATCCAGAATCTGTCGTGGCGAATTTGGGCTTTTGTGGCGTTGGTGCGGGGTTGGTTGGGCTGGGGGTCGTGTGTGTCGGAGTTATATAGTAGTTCTCAAATTCATTGTGTGAATTTCCAATGGTTATTTGTTGGCTTGTGTTGTTGCCAGTTTGAGTGTGGTGTTGAGTGTGGGGATGTTGGTGAAGTGTGGTTGACGCTTTGAGACTGCAGGTAGCTGGATGTTCATTGGAGATGTCAAACCTGGAGTTCGTGGGGCTTATTTCTCGCTGTCAATTGAGTGTTGTAATGGTGTGTTTTCTGTTTCCCAATTGTATGACTATTGAGGATGAAAGTCGTGCTGTGGGCTTTATGTAAGTGTGGTGCGTGTCTATCTTTATGAGCTAGGCTGATGAAACGTATGTGTACGTTTGACTAGTTTTTTAGTGTAGATTGGGATTTGGTGTGTTCTTATTAGTTGTATATTATGATGTAATAGTGTTGTTATAATTATATATAGTATATATATATATATATATAATATTATATATAATTATATATATATAATGTTATATATTATCTATTATATATATTAATTCACTATATGTATAATATAGTAATAATATTGGTATGGGGTATTGGTTATTGGCGGGTTTTGGCGTAATGGTCGTTTGCCGTTCGATGCTATAGTATAGTATTCCTTTGAAGTAATCTGCGTTTTGTTATAGGCGCGTCCGCAGAAAATTTTCCGAGGGGGGGCAACCCGCGTTATTAATCCGAAGAGCGCCACGTTATATATGTTATATATGTATATATAGTATATGATATATATATCAGCCGGCACTATATATTAGTAATTCTAGTATCCTTCATTCTATTTAATCCTTCTCTTATAATATCTATGTAATATATATTATTATTTATATATTTTTATTTTATTATTATATATTATATAATATCTATATTAATTATATATTATTTTTATTACAGAAAATAATAAAAATTCATAATTCTCTAAATAAATTTCAGGGTGGGTGGGGCATATATGTAGGCCCATATTACCCTCCTTTGCCCTATGGTGGCGGACGGCCTAATGTGTAATTAATGTATCTAAGTTTGTATTATTATATATATGTATAGTATATTTATATTATATGGATGTATTTGCTAGGTTATTATATTTTATATAGGTAAAGGTTTGCTACCTCAGCGGTATTGTTAATATAGTATTAGTTTATATATATATAGTTATATATAAGTGGGAATATAGGGTGATATAAGGGGGGGCGTGATGCCAATAAATAAGAATTTCAAATACGGGCTGTAAAGTTTCTCATTCTGAAGACCAGTAAACTATTTCATTTATATTTAGCTAGTATATATGATTGATTTATTTTGGAATGATCAATACCGTATAAGATAGAAAAGTTAATATCCTATAGTTTGTGAGAGTATATATATAGTGAATATATATATATATATAATATATGAGTATATATATATGATTATATATAGTATTATTATAATATAATATAAGTAGTAGGACAGCTATATTGGACTAAGCTATAGTAGTATATGTGTTTTTGATATATATTATGATATTATATATAGGTATATATATATGATATATATATATATTAATTACTATAGTAGTACTATTTGGATAGTTATAATATGTACTAGTATATATAGTGATATAAATAGATTATGCACGTGTTTTAAGTAACGAAGGAAATTCGTAGTCTTGTTGTTTATTTTGTATGACTTTTATATTCCCTGTCACGAGCCAAGTGCTGTTCGTGCTCTTTTTGGAATTGTGATTAAGGTGATTAAGGGGGGTGTTCCATGTTTTGTTATATTATGCAAGAAGGTGATGACTCTTAGTGACTATTGTTTACTAGTAGGTTTCTCTGAGGGTAGTGTTTTATACTGCGTTGGTAAAGGAACGTGTTTAAGATGTGATAAGTTGTGTTGAGGACGTTGTTAATTAGGTGTTGATAAGGTTTTTTATATGTATTTCTTTGTGGTTGGGTTGTAATAGAAGGTGTGTGGTTTATAGTGTGTTTTGTAGTGATGGTGATTTGTTGTGGTGGATTGACCATGGCGTGTGGGGTTTCGTGATGTGTTGGTATGGTTTGTAAGTTTTATAATATTTGTAGTGTGTATAAATCTTAGAGGATCTTCTGTTTTTATCCGAATATATGTTTATCGCCTTGTAGAGAAAGTTGTTGGCTCTGTCGTGTCGAATACTTAGGGTTTAAAAGAGTATTAAAAAGAGTATAAATGGATATAAAATGGGTATATTTTAGTTTTTTCTAAAAAGAAAATAAAGTGTTGAGAAGGAAAGAGTGCTATACTATTTAGGTTTTTTTTTAAGGTTTTACATTCTCGCACGGCGCCAAGGTTTATGCGAGTTGTGATATCCTGATGTGTGGGTGGGTAAT